>CALNHX010001506.1:0-221621 GCA_940337035.1 Agriotes lineatus
CTCCCTGCACTGCCTCATCGCTTTTAAAAGTTTCATGCAGCACTTGAGTAATCTAAAATTAATGGTGTGCCTCCTTCATTCAGAGCGAAAAAGGGCACAGTGCGAAGACGCTGTCGATTTTGTGCCTTGTGATGATAACAATGTGTTTTCTCATATTTCGTCTCATTAGACAATGTGGAATTTTGATTGTCTTTTGCAGGTCGTAAAAGATAATGACTATACTGACTTATCAAGATATACAAGTCACAAATCGTTGCAAAGTTTGTAGAAATAAAAGCTAGAGTTTTGATTAAGGAAGATTTTGTATGTCCCTGTGAATGTACCTATTTTCATTTGTCATGTCAGAACACCGTGCGATAAGATTAGGACATTTTGTAAGGTCACCCATTACTTTTGAAATTGCGTAAATAATATTTTGTCTTGAGTGCTACTAACCTTAGCAGTGTAAAAAGTCGGAACTGCCAATAAATCGTTTACAACTGCGATTCATCGGAAGACATTCCAGTTTGCAACTATATACTTACTAACACCGATATCACAACAGGTTGTAAACCCATGAAAGATTAAGCTATTGGGGGAAGTTGGAGAGCTAATGTTTGTAAAACACAACCAGCTAATGTTCGAACGTCAGGTAGAAGCATTGCGCTAGGTTTAAATTTCCGTACTACATTTTATTATGCCATCACGAATTGATGTGCTTATAGGAAATCGATGTCTGGGATGCAAGTAGATAATTAATATTTTAACATTTGAACACGCTATGCCACACTTTAGCAAAGAATTGATTTAGCTTTGCTACATTTGCTTTCATTTTCCTACCAATTGTAACCCTTTGGTGCGTTTATTTTAACCTGTTGGGATTGATGAGCCAATTTCATGCTTTAACATTTCCATTTATTTGTATAGCTTCCATTTGAAGGTTCGTTAAAAATCGTGTGAATTCTATTTTAATTTTTATATAGTTTAGTATCTCAGAGCATAGCATAGCACAAAGGAAATTTTTTAATGTGTTAATTTCAGTTAAACCGTAAACTTTTAAGTATTACCTTTGTGGTTGGCTTTAGAGCTCCCAGCTAAGAGTTATCACGAAAAAAAAAATTGAGCAGGAAATTCTGCTTATAAACGAAGTAACACAACAAAACAATCGTTTCATCAAACCACTTCTGAACGCATAATATATAATTATGATTTGCAAATGCTTAAGAGCAAAAGATTTTATGTCATTATATTATCAGCAACTCCCCAAACGGGATTTCTGGATATTTAAATGGAAAAGCCTTTCACTCTTAATTTGAGAATTTCATAATAAATTATTTGAAGCCTTTCAAAAAATTAGTTTGCCGTATACAGGGTGATTCAGGAGGAATCTGCCAAACTTTAACAGTATGTTCCTCCAACGATTTTAAACAAAAAAAGGGATATGAACATAAGACCGATTCGAAAGAATAAAGAAGTTGTAGCCCACTAAAGAAAAATTTATGGATGTAGAAAATAACTGTTTTTACTTAAAATATAATAACAATTCTAGTGAGATAACTTTATTAAAACTACATTAACTGTTCAAAATGGCCACCTTCGTTTTCAATGCACCGTTGACTTCGTCGTACTAGAGAATTAGTCGAATTTCGCAGTACTTGAGGTCTATCCCGGATGTAAGCGGCAGCATTAAAAATACGCATTATTAATTATATACTACACACTTGTGCACACGCGTAAGACTTACTAGGTGACAGATAATTCACGTTGTTTACTAAACAAAAACGCACACAAATTCTGCCATAGCCGACTAGATAAACTGCGCGGAAGAGATTTATAACAGCTATGCAATTTCGTTTACTAAGCTAGAACTTTTTAATTCTTTCGAATTGGTCCTATGTTCATATACCTTTTTCTGTTTAAAATTGTTGGAGGAACATACTGTTAAAGTTTGGCAAATTCCTCCTGAATTACCCTGTATATGCCAAAAATAAGATCATACATATTTATCTCGCAGAAGTTCTAAAAGGATCAAAAGATCCACTTTTACACAAACGGATAAATGAAGCTTTGATTCTATGCTCTATTAAATAAATTGCCTCTTTGCTATGTCTGAATTGGTCCTCCAAATTTTATTTTGGTTTATGCTTATGTATACTAGCTCATACAGATGGCTCATTGAAGATAAACGTTTTTGGCAATAGCATCGCTGTGAAATTATAAATAAACGTGCAATTTCAATAATTTTTACATTAGTTTGACAAGTTAAAGAGCAAACTATTATATTCCAATAAACTTCAACGTACGCCTTACACTTCGTGGAAGCTTTAGCAGCGGTTGTTTTAGATGATCCTCACCGAAACCGGAAATGTTGTAATTCGTATCAAAAGGGTAACCCTGTATGAACTATTGAGCATTTCTTAAACACAGTAGTACTTGAAAAAGTAACAACCATTTTTATATTTTCTTAAAATGTAAACTACGCGAAGTGTTATTTAGAGTATTCACGAAAAATCCCGTTTACGACCTGCAACAAGCTTAACAAATAAATTGCCAAGCAACTCAGCAGGATTGAAGTGGGTCGTAGGCTAGCTGTAGTCAAAATAATTTTACCTAGAAAGGTACGAAGATAAAGTTAAGCTATGTTATGGACGCCACCTGATTCACATGCCGATGATGTGATGGAGAGGTTCCTCCGCGATGGTAAATACAAGTCCGATGCTCAGCTCAGCTATAACTTACCTTTTGAGGTCTCCGAAATAGTATATTTGACTTTAAAATACGCTTTACAAATGAAAATCATACAGTAAACTTAAGAACTCTCCCAAGATAACATTCATAAAATATATACACGAGTATAAGCGTCAGCCTTGCAGCTGGGACCGCAACAAAGAAAGGAAACAAAACAATTCCTACGAACTCTATCTGCTTGTGACGTCACCTAGCGCAATAAGTAAAATGGCTAGCAGATGTTTGCTTTAAAGACTTTTGAAAACATCTGAAGAAGCTGACAGAATGAGCAGCAAAACGTCAACCTTAAATTGACCACCAGGGCATAACACGGACGAACCTACGATTAAGTTTTAAAGATGGCTAACATTAGATATTCTAGCCATCTAGCTTTTACTTAACCTTTTATTTAAAAATTTCCCAGATGCTGTAAAATGTTAATCTCATGTAATGGCACGTTTGAATGCGGCGTTACTGTAAAACGAGAATGTGAAATCTTTTATTGATGGTTTGCATTTTGTTATTGTTGATATCCATCTGACACCAATAAATAAATGTGATGTATATCGTTATGTAATCCCAAATGTCAGAGATAATAGAAGTAGTTCAATGTGATTAAAACCACATAAACTGCATTCGAAACCATGACGCTAATTGTCTCGTTATTACGTCTATAGTAGAAACAATAATGTGTCAACCGAATACAAATTTTTCCATGTGCACGTTATAGTTTCCATACGAATTTTAACGATAAAATTATTCAGATGCACTTAAAATAGCCAGCAAACATGTCTCTTTTCTGCAAAATTGTACGAGATCCTACAATTTGGAGGTAATCTTTTTTAAGATTAAATCGCCAACGATGTTGATTGCATACCGAGAGATGTGGAATCAGCGATGAGTTAATTAATATTCATATTAATGAACTCGTATTTATCGAAACATGACAGCATAATTGCTAATTACTATAACAGCAGTGTTGAGGATTAATTGCATTGCACAAATTGCTTCTTTAAGTTTGGTGGTTTGACAAAATTATTTTATCACTACAAAATTATCACAAAAAAATTCTGTAGTAAAATGTGACCGCTGTCATTACTGAAACACGTTTTCTTGCTGATGCCCCTAAGAATGGATTCTCGTCTACCTCAAGCAAGAAGAGGTACGTCTTGCTAGATTAATCGAGGTGCTTTTTGTTAACAAGTCCGCCGGGGGGCAATTAGGAGATATGTGGGAACTGCGTATGAATTCGCCACCGAACGAATTATCAGATGGAGCTCAGTAAAGTTGCCCCAGTGCGCGACAGTATCGTTTGCGCCATCGACAAGGGAGATAATTCATCGAACTCGGCAGAACGATAATTTCATGCATGTATACAAAATTTAGCGCTCTTCGTTATCATAATGCGATAGGGGCATTTTATCTTCGGCGACGTATTTACAGTGATGTCCACGATTAATGCGACATCTGCAGCGCTTGTTTATTCTAAGTTTATTGATTATTCATGACATAGACTACTGTGTGCTCACTTAGCAGTCTTCTAATGTGTTGATGGCTTGCTGAAAAACACTGAAATACAATTAAAGTAAAGAAATTCAAAATAACGGGTTTCCAAGAAACACTAACACTAACCATACACCAATGCTTTTTAAACTATGTATGGATCGCAACCCAAATTTTACTAGTCGCGCTAATACAAATCAATCGCATAATATTTACAAATTGCCTCAAGGGTTGGGACAAACAACTCACCAATGTGCGTTTCGGTTGACTCACATCATGCTATGCTTTCAAAATAAACAAGCAACATAACAGATCAAACCTGGTGGCTTGGACAGCCATTCTGAAAAAGGTTGATATACAACATGACAACTGCTCCACCTGCTAATAGGTTGATATCTTAATTAGATCGTGGCATTGCTATTTAGCCATCAGTTTTCGTTCTCCAGTTCTTAATTGTGATAGTAGATTTATTAACTAGAGCAGTTACATTAAAGAGAGATTCTTTTTGACTTGATGAATCATTTTTTAAGTATGTGTTAGATGCGTTTTGTGTGTTACATTAAAATTCAAATTCCGATTTTTTTGAAATGAGACCAAGTGGTGGACGCAATTCAACCATGACCACAAGGCGACGATGGGGTGCAAACAGTGCAGGTTTGAACCTTCGTTGGCCTAGTGGCGAAGACAGGCAGTTAAATGTAAGAGAACATAAACTTACTGACCTGTAAATCTCATCAATAATAATTGTACTCACCGGGGGTGGCCGCCTCCTAGGTCCTCCGTACTTCTGGCAGTAACGTTACAATACCCGGTCTTGCAACAGTCAACATCAACCCCTTGGCACCTCATCGATGCCTTTCCTAGTTGGGTTATCTGTCGCTACTTTTCGCTAGTACTGCCCAACAGTAATCCACTAAATTAACTATTGTTCCAAGTCGTATAGGGTCGGTAAAAACTCGGAAGCTACTGGTATTTTACAGTAAAGTAATTACCGTAAATTTTTCTAGCCTATAGCGGAACCACGTGCTTCCGCGTTCTTACATTATTATTGCGGAACTTATCATGCTTCCGCGGATCACTGTGCGAAACCTCGTGCTTCCGAGGGATCCATACCTTCGATTATCACATAATCGACCAGCGCGAGCAAGAACGTTTGACGTCTACCGGACGCTGTAATTGCCAAAAAGCTACCAAACATCATTCAATTGTCTACGATAGTACGTACATTCTACACTAGCTAATCTAATTCCTATTCTTAACATGGAATTTCGGCTTAGACCGTGTAGTATTTGTATATGAACGCCCAGCAGTTTCTGGCTTAATGTGCCTTGCATCTTGTGAAGTCGAGCAAAAACCCGCGCTATGGTCATGCTCTTTGTTGGCTCGTGTTGTTTGAATATCTTGAGAACGACGATACTTAGGCAGATTTGGCCGTTTTGCTGTTTGTGCATCCATATTCACTAACGTTTCGCAAGACTTCGCAGCTTGCATCATCAGAGTGAAAGTCGCGACTCCCGCTACCCACCGCTACTAATTACTTGTTATTTAAAATATAACCCAACTTTGTATGTTTGACAATTACTTCTTTCCACATATTGCTAATTCAGTGAAATCAAATATGATCACAGCGCCTTTCATGGCCTACCTTGAGAGTGAATCTAGATTCTGTAAGCTGTACCTATCTGAAATCAATGATGTACAGTAATTCCAAATCGTTTTTCTATAATGTTTCAGTCATTAATTTGTCTCTCCCAATCTGAAATGCCAACAAAACTCGTTGGTCTATTACGTTTCCATCTTTCACATTAGAAATTCAATTTTATCTAATAAAATATTAAACCCGATGACCACAAGTGGAAGTGTAACATACTTATGGCCACTTAATAGTACATATAGTGATATAAAATGTTTGAGATCTGTAGTAACGATACGAATTACGTTTCACTCATCTTCATCCAGCTGTAGCTTTATTCTACATCATGTTTTACAAAACAATGTTATAGTTTCATTATTTTTAGAGCATATTAAAAGTACAGTTTCATCATGTTCTTCTTCTTCTTCCTCTTAGTATTGGCCAGCGGCCTGTTTTTAACCACAAATTGGTTCTATAAGCCCTTTTTACTAGTAAGCCGGGTAGGTAGCTAGCCTTGCCCGTCGAAAGTGAGGAAGTGCTCCCTTATTAGAGATTAACGACTACCATAGATGTTAGCGTGGTAGAAGGAGAGCGTATAATTTTTAAAATCCAGGTGTAGTTGCCGGGGATCGAACCTGGTCCCGCCGCCTGACACTCAAGCATGCTGTTTGTGGAACAGAAACTTGACAACTTTTGGCACAGCTTTTTACTTTATTTTGTCACAGTTCCGATCGGTTTACTGTGATAAATAGGTTTCTTGATTTCTTGAAGTTGCTGGAACATGTGTTGCATTTTCCTCTTAAAAACCTTTATCATTTCCTTCCTTGGTTAAAAATTGAGTTGGGGTTCAGTCATTTTACAAAATATCTTACATCAAATTAATAATAGGCTGAAAGCAACCAAAATAGTTATTTCAAAGTTTTTAACAGTGCTTGAACGTTGTTACGGGCACTTTGGAGTTTATCAGAAGCAAACCTGGGGGTCTCGCTTGAAGATAGAATAGTATTATCATCTACAAATTTGCCGATGAAGGTGGTGGGAGTTCCCAGGTACCTGCAATGTCTATCAAATAGAAGAATGAGCGTTTTTTGCGGCATACCAGATTAAGTTGAGGTAATTTACCACTGATGTTTCATGATAAGGAATCTATCAGCAAGATATGAATTGAGTACCTGGTAGATATAGTCGTCTTGGAAATAGGCGAGACACTGGATTTTAGAATAGAGTGTAATTTGTTCTGCTTGGATTTCCATTACTGGAATCTAGTTATAAATTTGGTTCCACTTTGAAATGTCATACAGTAATCAAGGCATTACATAATTGTAGACTATGTCAGAGATTTGTGGAAGTATCAACATTATTTTGTTGAAATTCGTGTGATATTATCTCTGAATGTACCATTGTAATTAGAACTACGTAAGTGCTACTTGCATATCTTATCTAAAACGAAATAGTATCTAATGTTAAGAGATTTATATTTCAGAATAACAAAAAATCCTGTGAGGCAAATGTGAGAATTTGCACATTGTGTTGTGCTATTGGATCTTTTTATTAAAGTTGAAGCGGTCAATTTGATAATTCCAAACCCAAATCTTCGTCAGAATCGGGCGAGTGTGCTGACAAAATTTTCAGGAGAAACGTCAACCACGCAATGTTCTCCCATATATTTCACTTAATCACTCCCGATAAGAGATTCACAATGGTTAATGCAGTTACTCTATTTATCAGCATCGCATTAGCTCAAACCTTTCTGACTCCTTCTTTTGAATTTGGGGCTGACATTGTTGTAAATACAATGGTCGGGAAGAAGCTTTACAACATTGATGCTGTTTTGCTTTAGAAACTCGTCAATTGTATACTTTTTGTTTAAATGATTTAGGTAGGCTTTAACTAGATTCAAAAGTCGTTTTACAGGCCTAGAGATATTTTTAATTGAATTAGTAGTTGCTCTCTTCTCTAAAAACACTGAGTGGCAAGGAGCATTATCCACAACGGTAACACATTTACCCCCAATGCTAGTTAGAGCAGGCACCAACTGATTTTCGGTTCACTTTTGAAAAATCTCGTTCATATTTAGGTGGTTATTTCGATGTTACAACGCATGGGTCATTTAAGTAGTATCTGCGCACAACCCGCACCCCTAAAACTGGGGCAGTCAGCGACCGTGATCGAACAAGCTTGCACCCATTTCAGCTTACGCATATCATTTAATGTCAAATTTATAGGTATATTGTTTCGTTTTGTCTTTTATTATATTGTAACGACCTTGCGATCAGGCAGCTGAAAAAGCGTGAGGCACAGCCACCAGGAGAAGACCTTGGGGACAACTGCGGACGAATGAATCATTGTTCCAGAACTTCGAGAAACGGCCTTGAACCCAGAACTTCGAGAAGCAGCCGGGCCGCTGCGGATATATGAGTCACGCCCGAGGTCAATACACGCGACACGTCACCGTTGGTGGAATGGTCTCGACGCTTCCAGGAGGGAATTACCCGGCAATATAAATATGCGTTCGCAGGAATAGAAGTCAGTTCTCATCCAGTTCTCATCAAACTCGAAGGCGTAAGGCCTACACATAAATAAACGGGTGTATAACATAAATAGCCACCTAAATAATTGATGTTTAATCCAGTGTAAATAAATAGAGTGTATATCCGTATATAAATAATTAGTGTATCGGTGTTAGAAATAGTGCCTGTAGTTTATAAGTAATTTGTGTTCTGCCTTCATAATTCTTGTGTTTGTATATAATAATAATTACTCATTGTAAATAAATGTTTAATACAAGAAGCGTTGTATAATTTTGTAAATATCCCGAACGTAAAAAGGTAACAATATGTACTCATGTTCTCATTCGCTCAGATGTTGTAAAACCTCCACTACAATCCTAATTCGAACCACCCTGCCGTGTGTTGAGCAGAAGTCTTCAAGCTGCTTATTAAAGGAGTAGAAAAGAACATCAGCATAGACGGACTTAAACCTGCAGTTTTGGAAAGTTATCCCATTATCACACCACCATTAGCACTTCCATTTGTTGCACCAACTACTTCTACCGCTAAAGCATAATTAAGTTGTATTTGTTACTGAATAAATATTTTGGGTAGAACTAACTAAGTTCAGTATCTACAAAACAAACACAATTGCTTGCATGAAGCACTGTGAATTTCCTATCTTCTGATATCAATCTCCTATTATTAGTACACATATCATCTTCCAACCGCATTCGTATCATGCTTTCGTTCTGGTATATTCCTGTTTTGTCTAGGTAAATAAAAATCACTTCTGCTTCGACATCAGCTTGTTCCAATACTTTTAATTAATTTTAGTTTCTTTGCCTACAGAAATTTTGAATCAGTCATGTATTCTTTGAAATATTTTTTATATTTGTGCCCTATCGATTTGAATAGCTTGTAAAGTTTTTTCTAGCCCTATCTGTATTCAATCTAAACTCCACTTTTTTAAATCAGCTGTCAGTGTCAAAACTTTATAAAAAACCAGACTGGGTTACCCTAAATTCTGTACTTACCGACTAACTGTATAACAGTTTTCCCCATGTCAAAATTGAGGTTATGTCTGTCTACGTAATTAAAATGTCGAACGTGCATGACCTTAAATGGCTCAACGCTGCCAACTTACATTGTGAAATGCATTATTTACTACTTTCAATTATTCCTCATACCAACTTGACAACACTTTGACAGCTGATTTAAGAAAAATAGACTTTAGCATGGTGTAATAAATTGTGAAGAGTAAAATGCTGGTTCTTGCGTGGTATTTGCAAATTTTTCGGCCTAATTGAGATTTTAAAAATTTATTATCCAAATAATAATTATCTCTTTTCTCTGTTAAAAGTCTTTCTACAGACCAGACCTTAGATTCCTAATATTTATAAACAGTACTGATCAAAATTTAAAAATTAGTCAAGGGTATTAACAATACAGCCCTATTACTTACAAAAAATAAGTTTCCAATTTTTTAAATTATTTTGAAATGTCTTGTGCTTTTGCATACTTTTTTAAATTCTTCAAATCAACTTCCAGCGTCCGATTTTAGTTGATTAATATTCATTATATTACTCATTGATTCGAAAGCACTTTGATTTAAATTAAGCTTTATTTTCACCGATATAAGTCGCTATAAGAAGTTACGAATGTTTTTCTCTGTATTGATAAATTTTAAGTTTCCCTTTATGCAAGATGTAAACTTTGAACACTTAAAATTGTAAACTAATGTGCTGCCAACAAATAGGTACTGCCAATATAAATCTAGTGTCTCACCTAGTTCCAAAACGACTGTAGCTGATTTTTGAATTTACACAACAATCTCTGATGTCAAACTTTTTCAAAGACGTGGGTGATGTTCAGAAAGGCTGCTCAACAATATTTTTCAACATTGAAAATGTTTAACGAATCGGAAGTATGACGGTAATACAGCGCTCCAGTAGCGATTTGTTTGACGCTTGGAAAGTGAGCAGTTTTCGCGAATTTTTGCAAGTTGTACGTATTGCAGGTGAATGTTGTTGGTGTTGTTTCGCTAAGGGTAAACTCTCTGAAGAGGTTATAAATTTGTAAGATTCGAGGGATCACCAAAACTTTCGGTGCTGTTACATCGCATACTTCTTGAAAGATGCAAATGATATTTGGGGCTAGTTGCAAAGAGAATGAACCAACGCCTATCGTAATGGCTGTTTTTTGAGATCTGCGATGCACGGGGCGAAGTTAAAGGGGTAAAAGTGGAGTGCGTTGGTAGCAAATTGGATGTTCCCATAAAAATATGAGGAGATTTGGGAGTTACAAATTCCAGAAAACGTTAATTATCAAAAAAACCTTAAAATCAATATTTGTGTGACATTCGCTGTTTGGATACTTTCTACTGGTCGATTGTATTTTATTCGAGAATTCCGGATGCGGGATTTCTTTGCCTTACCTTCCCAAATTTTAAATAAAGGAAATGTGCAATTTTGTTTGATTGTAGTTCTTTGTGAAATTGTAAATTTGCAATTAAATACTAAATAGCGTGATACTAACGGAATGTTGTCTCTAACGTGAATAATATTTTATAGCTATAAGTTCATTTCCGCTCTGCACTTGTTGGTAGACGGTGGTAGAATAGTTGACGACTACTGACAGGGTTGGTATGTTAGTGTCAGTTGTTTGTACTAAAACTTATTGCCGGATTATAATAGCAAAAATTAGTGGGGACTTAAAAAATATAAATATATGTATATGTACGGAAAATGCAAAGTTACTTAGTTTAGACAATGTAAAATCCCCCCAAACAACAAATGCTTGTAAGATGTATTTATTAAACAATTCACACAAAGCTAAAGATACATATCGACCAAACAACTCAACGATCTATTCGCATCTAATATCTTTTTCACACTGCCCAGTTACTCCGAATAAAAGCAGTTGTTACATTTGCATGAAAGCACATTTCATGAGTAAACAAAATAAACTATGAACAATAATATGTGAAGCTGTCGAGCGGTTGGCTTGTAATTCTCAGAACTCCTTCAAAGCAGCCAACAAATGTATTAAAGAATAACTTCATATACTTAATACAGCTTCTAAAGTTATATAAAAAATTCAACATCTTCATCTAATTGCAGATTAATATTAAATTGTACAAGACGCTGAGAAAGTTCAAAATTATAGTACGTATTATTTATTAATATGATATGCAGCAGAACTTTGCAGTAACGATTCGTGTGGCGTATAGTAAACAATAATAATAAGGATGTGAAAAAATTCAAAACTTTTCTTTATTTTTATCCCTTGTACATTTTTCAGATTTTGCAAATGTTATGCCAGACTTGAAAATTAACCAAGCTCGTTAATGAAGGTTGGTAAATTTAAACTTCTGTAAAAAAATTGCGAAGAGGTTATTTTTTTGTTCCACAACTTCGTGTACCTGTTCAATGGTTGCATGACTTTCTCTGAATGCAAATTGGTGCTTTAAGATAAATATGCAATGGTTCTGTGCTTTCGCGTATAGTATTAAATAGCAATTGTATTAAAAGATCAATACTTCAAAGACATAATATATTGCAGCTGGTAGTATTTCGCGAGACACAAATGTAGATGCTCGAAAAATTAAATGGGCCACATCTTTTAAATACCTACTTGAGATAAATTGCAAATATAGTGGCATAGGGGAAAAAGAAATAAAAACTAGGACAGTTCAAGCAAAACATGCGACAAAGCAGTTAAATAGTGTTTTGTGAAGCAATGAAGTAATAACTAATACAAAAATTCGTATATATAAGTCTACAGTTAGTATAGTTGAAAGTATGGCGATATACGGAGCAGAGGTATGGGAAACATCAGATGCAATAAAAAATAAGTTGAAGGTAATAAAAATGAAGACGTTGATGTAGACTTACGAGAGAGGATTGACTAAGAAATATGAACAAACACCAAATAATCGGCATAAGTAGACACGATTGATTCTAATAGTGTGATATACTACGGACACGTCTGTAGAATGAGAGGTAGCCCAAGAATTTACTTTAGTGGACACCTTCTCAGCGAAGAAAAAGGAGAAGGCCTCGTTCAACAAGAAAGAATGGTATAAGTAGGGCAATGAGGCAGCGGAACCTAGATGAGGGAGATGAGAGAAGCATAATTAACATTAACTAGAAGCTAGGATGTGAAAGACGGAGACAGCTGTAAGATCGCATGCATACCTACATACATACATTAAAAGACAGGGATAGATACCTTATATAGATTTGCTAGCTCCATATTAATAAAATTATTACCATTATATTATTTGGATAATGATTGCTAAGTAAAAGTAACAATGTAAATATGAATTAACATGGCCCAATTTACTTTCTGTTCATTCGCATAACGGTAGGTAAGTTAGTGAAGCAATAAGAGCTTGTACAAACAGCTAGATGACTTATAATTAAAGAACTTGTAGTCATAAAAAGTACGAAAAATGTTAAAATTAAATTTAGTTGGGTAAGAGTGCAGCAGAAAAGGCGATTAAAGGTGCAATTTTGGCATATGCACATTTGGATGTGCCGGTGAGTGTGATAATGTGTGAATTTATAGTCTTGTTGGAAGTTGCAAGGTAGTTATATACGAAGGGGATTTGTGTTTTAATATTTAAAAAGATAATTTAATTAATTTAGTAATGTCAAATGCAATTAATATAGGTTGAAACTTTATCAGTAACTAAGAATAGTATGTAACTAACGTAGGTGCTAAGAGTTTTGGAATTAGAAATAACAAACAGTGGGTTATTTTGCATAAATAATAATAATAATAATAATGAATTTATTGTCTAACAGCATATAGCCAATAACAAGACAATATTAGATATACGGATAACCAGTAAGAGTAAGTATAACTTAGTAACTAATCATAAATTCAAATTTATTTGATATTTATTTTAATATAATAACTAATAACTTAAATATATTTGTCTATTCACCAATAAGTTCTATTAGTTTTGGTAATGTACAATTATTGATATCACATTGGCTGCTTATACGGTTATAATTACTGCACATGGTATAGATAGGAGATTTAAATATAATATTAGTTCGAGCGCCAGGTAAATAGAATAACGATGACTGTCTAGAATGTATTCGAGGCACGTGAAAGTTTAACTTTTGCAACAAATATGAGCATTCAACTTTATTATGTAGCAAATTAAAGAGAAAAGTCAAACTGATACGTACCCTTCTGTGTTCACATGAATTAATATTAAATGTATTTAGTAAGGTTAAGTGCTCAAAACCTCTAGGCGGATAGACATGGTACACCTTGAACCACAAATATTTTAAAAGTTTTCTTTGTACATTTTCTATAGACGTTATATGACATTCATAAATTGGATTCCATATGATACTTGCGTACTCTAATTTTGAACGTACAAAAGCAAAATATAATGCCATAATAGTAGAAATATTTTTAAATTCCTTACAGCTGCGTACAATGAAACCTAACATTTTATAAGCAGAAGACACAATTTCATTAATATGATTTACAAACCTAAACTCAGCATCAAATACCACACCCAAATCTCTTATTGAGTGTAGTCTAGATAACAATTCTGAATTTAATGTGTAGTCAAAAAGGATTCGATTAATTTTACGAGAATACGTAACAATTTTACATTTGCTAACATTTAGATTTAACTTATTTCTCTTACACCAGTTGGAGAGTATGGTAAGGTCGGTTTGAAGGTTCATAGCATCATGGTGACTTGCAATTGATGAAAATATTTTTACGTCATCAGCGAACATAAGTACATTACACTGCAATTGATAACTGAGATCGTTGATGAATAAGAGGAATAGTAAGGGCCCCAGATTAGAGCCCTGGGGCACTCCGGATGTGGGAATATATTGAGTAGATCTATACCCATTATACACAACACGGCGTGGTCTATTTTGTAAATACGATTTGAATAGTGCGACATTTGTGTCACTAACACCAATGCTATGTAGTTTTTGAAGTAAAATACCATGATCTATTTTGTCGAAACCTTTAGATAAATCTGTATAAACAACATCGATTTGGCCTTGATTATCTAATCGTTCAGAAACAAATTGTGAAAAGCAACAGAGGTTAGTGATGGTGGAGCGGCCATCCATGAATCCATGCTGGGAAGATGGTATGACATGTTTCACACTACTATATATGTGTTTGTACAGAATAATTTCAAATACTTTGGAAAAGTTAGAGAGAATAGCAATGGGCCTGTAGTTCGTAACATTGGAAATATCGCCATTCTTAAAGATGGGACAAACACGTGCAATTTTCCAGATTTTAGGAAATGTCGACGTTTTTAAGATTAAATTGAAAATGATTGAAAGCGGAAAAGTAAGAACGTTTGTGCAGTCTTTGATCATATAGCTAGGCACTTGGTCAAAACCAGCAGTTGGTTTGTTTTTCAGTTTCTTGATGGCGAAAATGATATCGTTTTCAGAAATGGAAGTGAGATTGATACAGGGTAGATTATCATAACAGGAGAGATCAAGCTTATGAATATTGTCGGTATGTTGAAAGGGTTGATAGACACTGTTAAAATACTGTCCAAAACCATCTACTATATGTTGAGGAGTAGAATATTTTATATTGCCGTTGTAAGTAGTACCGGGTATTCTGGTAGCGTTTTTCTTATTATGAATGAACTGCCAGAGTTGATTTGGATCTTTACCTTGTTATCATAATTTAAACGCGTCAATTCGCTGGCTATATTTCTTAACTAAAACAAGCAAAAGCAGATACCTGGAGGGCACGTCTAGCTCAAGTCGAAGACGGCGTGCAGTAAATTAAATACATGGAAACCGGGAGGGCGCCAGCGAATCCAGAGAAACAATCAACCAGGTATCTCAAATGCTTTATCAGACGATTCGCAGACTGAGTTCTTATAATGGGCTAAGAACTATAGCTGCAAAGAACGTTATACAGCAACATTGAAAGAAACTACATATAGTTCTCAAGTATCACAGTTTAATTATAATCTTTGGCTCGGAGAAGTCGACAAATGACCCAATAGGGCCTACAGCAAGTAATACTTAAATTCTCATGGAAAATGCAGGATACAATCGGAGGAAAAGCCTCTCAATAATTTACAATTACACACTAAAAATACCTGAACGTACACACATTGGCATGGGCTTTTACTTTCGGCTAGTGCACAATTTATCGCCTAGCTGGTACAGGTAGTTGAAATGTAGATCCGTGGCCTGGGGCAGTTTAATTCATAGGCTCAACATGGCCCGCAAAGGGAGCTTAGTGGATGTCCCTAGTATTAGGTGGGGCTCTCATGAGATTCACGGAGGCTCTGCTTTTGGCACCAGTGCTTAATAGCCCAGCATAACGATGGGGCCCTGATTAGTCAAAGGCGACCCTACACGAGGTTGCCGGAGGAAGAATCTCTCAGCTGCCAAATTCCGGATCGTGGATTGTAGCTCGGCACGTCAAGCCCGTATGGGCGTGCGAGAGGTGCTACCATCAAAAAGGAATCCGCCAACAAGCGGGGCGCCTAGAATCGCCCAAAATAACGTCGTCTAGAGGAGAATCCGCCGAGGGCGTTTATTTTCCAAACATAACTAAATTAACCTCTTGAACGACTTCGAAGATGGTAGCTGCTACGAGCGGCACCAAATTTCCAACAGCTAAGGCCCAAGAATGCCCCTCGTAACCCGGAAACTCGCCATAGAAACAAAAACTTATCGGGGAGCGGAACCATGTCCCTATCAGCGAACAAAAGTTCCTAACTCAGGAGCGCGCGGAATTTGAATATACTCACAGAGCTACAATCCGGAGAGCGCCTCCCATGAAGTTACAATAAAAAAGCAGAGTGAAGCGACAAATCTAACGAAAGCGCCATTTTAACGTAACAACTCCCCCCTTACCACAACAGAAAAATTTCCTAGAAATTTTTCGATAAGACTATCGCGAAACCGTCACTAGCTCGAAGCAACTACACATAAAAAAAATGAAAAGAAAGGCACCAAAGGCCTCAACCATCACCCACGTAAAAACCCTAATAACCCGCACCACAATACAACAATACCCGGAGAGACGGGCGCGAACCCGAGCGGAACCCGCAACCGGACCTCCTCCACGACAGGGATCGAGACTGCTCGTCGCTGCTGAATGGTCAAGCTGCGCCGGTGAACAGTCCCGTGGCAACCCGTCGCCAAGAAGTCCCAACCACCAGAACCGCTCAACACCCCCACCACGTCCCCCACAAGCAACCCCCCCTGACAACTTCCTAACAAACAAACCAAACCTCGAGGCGGAAGCAGAACCCCACAGTTAAGGCACTGTTAGACCGAAAACTAATAACCCTTCCCACGAATAAATCCAACAACCCGTACCCACAAAAATCCAAAAATTTCCCCAAAATATCGATTAGGGTTCTTCTTTTGACAAAAAGGGGAGAAGGCAACCCCGGGAAAAGAGGGCGACAGGCACCAGAAAAGCGAAAGGCAGAGACAACAATCACGCAACTCAACACGCATGCTGATTGAGAGACCCTGCAGCGCCCCGAACGGCCTGGAGAAAAACTCTACAATCTTTATCTCATTCACGCGAGGATCCATTCATAACCGACATCACCCCATGCACGCCAGATCAAAGGGAAGATAAAAGTAAGAAACCAAGCATGAACTTACACTTTCCCGGGAGTACACACGCAACCGAAGTACACGCCCGCACAGTTGCTCCAAGAGCGAGAAAAGTCAAAAGAAAGAAAGGGAAGACGAAGGATGAAGGACTAACCGATCCATGAACGGCACCAGCACACAACGACATCACGAAAAAAACAAATTCGCTCACAAGATCGAGGAACCCAAATAATAAAAAAAAAATTAAAAGAAAAAAACCAAGGAACAAGCTCACTTGAGGATAAAATCCGCATAAGCGAAAGGATACCAAACAAAACTCCCAACAGTACGCATAGCTAAAGTCAACCGGCAACAACAACTACACGGCTGGGCATCAAACAGAACCAAATGACACTGACGGACACGACAAATGGCATCAGATGGCCAAATCCGCCTAAAGCGGAAAACGTCACTTCAGCATCCCTAAAGGGTATCCACCCAAAATCCATCAAGCTCGCAAGAACCTCCCAATGAAGCAAGAGGCGAATCAATAAAAAAAACTAAGATCAAAATCATGACAATGACACCGAACGAGAACTACCATTAGGATACCTAATCCGCATAAGCGATATGGTTGCCAACACCAAAGAAACCCTCAACCGCAGCTACTCAATAGCAAGGGGCCCAAACCAAAAGGGCAACCACAAGGGACGCTAGGTTTAAAAAAAACCCGTTGTCATACCTAACAGGCATACACGATCCAAGTCAGAAACAAAAGGCCAGACAAAAGGGAACCTACGGACCGGCGTGCTAAGAAGCGGCTCGAAGAAAATCTGCCACACGAAACTCACAAAGCCATCCGTCTCATACCAACATACTCGCTAACAATCCAAAAGGGTAGAAAGAAAAAAGGAAAGGAATTCCAACTCATAAACGCACCAAGCCAACTTGAAAGATGGTTCGAGAGATCATAATAAACCGCATAAGCGAATATCCCAAACACACCAACACGAACCAATATCCTAATCAACGAACCAGAAGATAAAAGAACCAACCAAGAAGAACTGCGCTAAATCCAACACATGAAGAAGGTCTGAGAGATCCAAAAAGAGCCGCCTAAGCAAAACCTCTCAAACACATCAACAACGCTCCAATAACCCGATCAACAATCTAACAGAAAAGAAAAGAAGCGACCAAATAATACTGCACAAATCCAACTATCAGAAGGCCAAAGAGTTTCGCAAAACAAACACTCCCAAACACACTGCCATCACACTCCAATCCAAGTTAGCACCTAACAAAACAAAAAATACTTTCGCAAGGAACGATAACCTAACAAAACAACAAACGCTCAAGCATACTAAATCCACAAGAATCTCAGCAGCACACAACTAAACGAAATCGCAGCCATCCAATCACCCTAACGAAACAAAATTAAAAACAAGGGCTCCAAAGAACTTGAGACCGAGAACAACAGACACCTTGCTAAATGCGCACACTGCTAGACGACACGAGTCACAACGGGAGCAAGCTTCGAAAAGGGATCCACAGAGACGTCATATCCCACACCACAAAGAGTAGCAGGCATCGAAAACATACAAATCGCTAAGTGGCGAAAAGCCTTCACAACAAAAATATCTAAGTGGCGAAAAACCTTCACAACTAGAAAATCTGAGCATAACTAGAACTGGGCTACTACAAACTGGGACAAAATAAAATACTACAAGCAGATCACCAGGCTCGAGCAGCAGGGCTTCCACAGCAAATCATAACTGAAATTTACTCCCGAACTCTAAAATTTTGAAAAACCGAAACGGCTCCTAGTCGCAGGTAAGCCCGAACAAAATATCGCTAAATCTAAGCATCTTATCTAACTTAAGCTAGCATGCACAAATAGCAAAACATGTTAAAATAGCACAAAATATCAAATAAATACAGAACAATACACTCTAGAATTTGGCTAACATTTATTTGTTGTTGCTCTCAAAACTCAAAATTTAGACACAGTGCAATGCACCTTTACAAAAAAACACAGGCCCCACGTTGGGCGCCATTTGTTATCATAATTTAAAAGCGTCAATTCGCTGGCTATATTTCTTAACTAAAACAAGCAAAAGCAGAAACCTGAAGGGCACGTCTAGCTCAAGTCGAAGACGGCGTGCAGTAAATTAAATACATGGAAACCAGGAGGGCGCCAGCGAATCCAGAGAAACAATCAACCAGGTATCTCAAATGCTTTATCAGACGATTCGCAGACTGAGTTTTTATAATGGGCTAAGAACTATAGCTGCAAAGAACGTTATACAGCAACATTGAAAGAAACTACATATAGTTCTCAAGTATCACAGTTTAATTATAATCTTTGGCTCGGAGAAGTCGACAAATGACCCAATAGGGCCTACAGCAAGTAATACTTAAATTCTCATGGAAAATGCAGGATACAATCGGAGGAAAAGCCTCTCAATAATTTACAATTACACACTAAAAATACCTGAACGTACACACATTGGCATGGGCTTTTACTTTCGGCTAGTGCACAAGTTATCGCCTAGCTGGTACAGGTAGTTGAAATGTAGATCCGTGGCCTGGGGCAGTTTAATTCATAGGCTCAACATGGCCCGCAAAGGGAGCTTAGTGGATGTCCCTAGTATTAGGTGGGGCTCTCATGAGATTCACGGAGGCTCTGCTTTTGGCACCAGTGCTTAATAGCCCAGCATAACGATGGGGCCCTGATTAGTCAAAGGCGACCCTACACGAGGTTGCCGGAGGAAGAATCTCTCAGCTGCCAAATTCCGGATCGTGGATTGTAGCTCGGCACGTCAAGCCCGTATGGACGTGCGAGAGGTGCTACCATCAAAAAGGAATCCGCCAACAAGCGGGGCGCCTAGAATCGCCCAAAATAACGTCGTCTAGAGGAGAATCCGCCGAGGGCGTTTATTTTCCAAACATAACTAAATTAACCTCTTGAACGACTTCGAAGATGGTAGCTGCTACGAGCGGCACCAAATTTCCAACAGCTAAGGCCCAAGAATGCCCCTCGTAACCCGGAAACTCGCCATAGAAACAAAAACTTATCGGGGAGCGGAACCATGTTCCTATCAGCGAACAAAAGTTCCTAACTCAGGAGCGCGCGGAATTTGAATCTACCCACAGAGCTACAATCCGGAGAGCGCTTCCCATAAAGTTACAATAAAAAAAGCAGAGTGAAGCGACAAATCTAACGAAAGCGCCATTTTAACGTAACAACCTATAGACTGTTCTGCGTTAAGAGTGTATATAGTGTATGCTTCGTTGATTTTTTCTTAACGTGACTTCTGAGGCGTTTAAATTCATTATAGTATTCTAGCGATCCAGTGCTACGATATTTTTTGTGCAATTTTATTTTAGTTTTTAGGCTTTCAACTATTTCAGGTGTAAACCATACAGGATGTTTGTGGGATCTATTTTTGTGTAGTGGTACATAAATATCAAATAGTGAATAGAGTATTTCGTAAAACTTGTCGCATGCTAAATTAACGTCAGTATAATTCTGCAGGATTGACCAATCCACAGCGAGTATCGAACTGTAAAGGGATGGAAAGTCAGCTTTTTTAAAGTTGTACGACCTGTTATTTGGATTTGCAATAAAATTAGTGTACGGACTAGTATTTAAATTTACACAAGTCTTCAATGCAGGATGAAAAGCATCTTCAGTAACAAAAGGTGTATTGTCCCTAGTTACCTTACAGGAAATGTTAGAAAAAATAAGATCCAATAGCTTTCCTTGATAGTTTTTGACATTATTGTGTTGAGTTAAATTAAGAAAATTGGAGAAATTATTTAATAAGCGGTTTAAGGTATCATCTATAAGATTATTAGCGGCATCCGGTATGTTGAAATCGCCAAAAAGTATCAGGTGCTTAGTATGCAGATGGAACTCGCTAGAATAGTCTAGAGTATCAGCTGTAGGAGTGCGTGAAATATATATAACATAAACATAAAAGCACAAAGAATTAATGGTACATTTACAACCTACTATATCTACTAAGTTAAGACTATTTAATAGTTCAGTCAGATTCATTTGTTCAACAACTATATTACTTTTGAGAGCTAAAAGTACCCCACCACCACGAGAGAGTCCTATTTGATGAAAAGGGCGGTCGCGTCTATAGACGGAGTACATAGATGGACTAAAATATTCGGCACTTGAAAAGTCACTGGATAACCAAGTTTCAGTTATGGCAATAATGTCAAATTCTCCGTCCATCGTTGAAAGATAGAACTGTTGGGTTTTATTTCTTAGGCTACGAGTGTTTTGATAATAGCACTGCAGTTGTCTTAGTTTTTTGTTGGGACTATTTTTGGAACACCACGTATATAGCGAATGGTAATATCTTTTTCACCGAGTTTTAAGCGATTTTCAAGATCGTCCCGAAGAAAATACCCACATATTTGAAATGTAATAATAAATTAGAAAGTATTCAATTGAGTAAGATTGAATCATTTCCCAATTAAAGTGCTATTTAAAATAGAAAGATGTGTGGTTATATGACATATACCAAATAATGGACTGTCAGCATCATATATAATGTAAACTACATGCAGGAAGTTGCTATAAACTATTTGGGGTTCATCATTTGGGTGTAGCAAAGAACCACCTATAAGCCGTTCACGACTTTTATGGGACAGAGTTGGCTATGATTTTTTCTTTTCATGTTGGACTAACTGTTTCGATGATGTAGCGGATGGAACTTTTTTTTCTGTCAGTGTCTGTTCGACATTTTCTTGCCACCAAATTGCCAGATTTATTATTTTAATATTCGTAAGAAAATCGTACGACACTCATTAATGACCAATAGAAAAATTAGTTCACGAGCCATAACCAAGACAACAACAAAATTTCTTGGAAATTTTTTGTAGGTAGACATTACTTCTTTTTAGGGTTTGTGTCGTTACGATTTTCTTACCGAATCTGCATTCGAGCATTAATTCATATCCGGAAATTATTTTTCGTCCCGCTCGGGCAAATTAATACGACGTTGTTGGAATGCACTCAAAAAATTTCCGGAAAGAATTAATGCTCTTATGAGATTATATGTGAAAATAAATGATTTATCAAATGTGTAAAAATAATTTTAATTTCCGTCAAAGGAAAAGTCAAAATGCTCAAAATATTTTTTTTACAACAAAATATTTCCATTAAACCATGCTACTTCCAATTTAAAAAGAACAGACCAAATTTAAAAAAAAATGCGAGTCGATGTCGAGACTAGAGAGAGATCTGACAACAATGTACCTATTCAGAAAATATAACCTTAAACTGAAAACAGCCTAACCTAACACAAAAAGTGTCAATTTCCATGAGGGAGTTTAGTTGTAACACAGGTTCTGCCAACAAAATTACTAGATGGTCATAGCCTCACCTGACCCAAAAAGATCGTGAACGGCTTATAATTGCTGTGAGCTAGCTTTGCATATGCACGATAGAAGATTGAAAAGAAATGCTTCAGAAGGAAAATAAAGATTTATAATAAATACATTAAACTACGTAATACCTAAAATCAACTGACAAGTGATATTCATAAAAACTTTTAAGTTGAAAGCTTGGGTGAACTGTCAACGTACACTTTTTATTAAAAAAATATACATAACCGATATAGAATTTAAGCAATTCCTATCTTGGGTAAAAAGTTTCATGTTTTTCCACGTCCACATTCGAAAGTGGTAGTTTCCATACAATACAGTAGCCAGAAGTAATGGCACTGGACTAAATGTCATTGTAACCTAAAAGCTATTTAAAATATGTCATAAGGCTTTTTTAATTTTGCAATAGTTTCTCGCTGTACGTGACGATTTGACTAGATAAGTCTGCATAGCTTGTTTCCTTTTATTGGTGTGTAAACTTTTGAGATTTAGTACAGCTGCATAAAAATCTAGCTCTATCCTGGAGTGACCTAGTTGCCTTCCAAGTTATCCTCAGTCTTATTTTGTCGAGCAATGCTTCTTTGACTACGTTAGGGCAGTTTTAATTTTAGGAGTGGCTTCCCAGGCTGCATACTTTAGATTTCTGGTAAGGTTCTAAACCGCTTCATAAATGTTTTGCTGTCTGTTGCATGGATGGGTATATTTAGGTTGATTATTTCTTCTAGTAGGACTCTGAATAAGTCCCAGTAGGTTCTTTTGTTGGTCAAATAAAGTGTTTTGTATTTGTGTATTATATTTTACCTTAATTGGTTTAGAATACAGAATGATTAGCGGAGAGATACAAATTTTCTACCCCGACTACTAGGATTCTATGGTCAAAATGCTACTGGCATTTTGACGAGATTAAGGATTTCCAACGTTAGCAAAGGATCTTTTACGTGCTCGCATCGTAGTATCAAAATATTGGTGGCTGTTGTTGTGGTTGTTGTTTGTTATGGACAATATAAACTCATGCGTAGTACCTCATACTTTATACTTCGATCGCTATGATAATATGGTCAAAGTCCAATTGGAATTTTAGCAAGACTAAGGAGTTCCAACCGCGACCAAGGAATATTTTACATGCTACACACGGTGGTAACGTGGAACCCACGGTTTTATGTCTAATCTGAAAAACGGCTTTTACCCGCATTTTTGTATTTTTAAAGAGTTCATCGGGGCCGGAAATCGAACACGCGACCCTTGGATCAGTAGTCAGAATGCGTAACGACTAAGCTACTGGACTCCGCTTATTTTGTGAATGATAAGTTGACTGAAATAACGACGTGGTTTTGCGAAGTGCATTATTATAAATTTTTGTGACAACATTCTGTTGGGATAGAAAATTCGAATGTTATTCGTAATTTAAATAAAAAAGTTACACACTCTTCATCTGCAGCAAATAATAGTGTTTGTACACCGGACACTATTTTTCCCTCAATAGTTCTGTTAATTTCTTTTCAACCTGTTAAAAATTGGATTTGCATATTAATATAAATAGTACTGAATTCAGATGTTAGATTGTTAGTGCTGTTAGATAATGATACTCCAATAAATCAGGTTGACCAATTCAAATACTTAGAAGACAATATTACACAAAAGGATTAGGAACAATTAAAATAAAGAACACTGGAAAGGAAAGCTCAAAACAGTTTCCAATGAACATGCTTTCAAAATATAGAGAGATATTCCTTGTGCGGTGATGCGACAAATTTATTATTTATAAACATGAGGGATTAAGAAGTCAATTCAAGGATTTAGTTAACTTTTGAGGATGATTCATGTAACATATATTTAGCAACCGATAAAGAACGAAAAAATATTGTAGCTGATTATTACAATTACTGTTTGTGAAATTCGTGAAAATCATATTGCTTTCTTAGCTCTAGCAAATTCTGGCTCTTTTATATTAGAATTACAACGGCTGAACTAGTATCGGTTTTGCAGCATTAGTTAATGCACAATACAGCTGCATCTATATTGATGTGGGAATTGCTGGAACAACAGTGCTCTGTTTAATTATTGGAGATTCAGAATTTCCATTAAAGGGTTACATAATCAAATCATAGTGATGTCGTGGGCAGACAGAGGACCAGGCGATTTTCAGTTACCACTTAGGTCAAGATAAAAGATAGTACTAATAATTTTAAGAATATATAAATTAAAGACACACCTATTTAGAAAACGTATAGCTTTATTATTACCGTACGATAAGTTAAGAATGGTTTCTTTATTAAAGTGAACTTTCTGTTCATTCATAACATGCCCCATCTTATCGTAGAATATCTGTCAGAAAGGTGCAATGTGTAATGCGATATAAGGTCGCCCCTCGCGTAAATACGTTAAATTTAAATAAAACATCTTGTGCATCTTCGTAACTGAATAATTATTTGTACTGTTTACCCAACTAGCTAGCGCAGTGAACATAAACAACACATGTAAAAACATAGAGCAAATGAAAAATAGAATTAAACCATAAATAAGCTACGTACGAGATAACTTAGGCTGCTCGCATGTACGTTTAAAGATACATAAATTATTATTAAAATAGCTCCGCAATAACTGTCTCTAAAAGCGCAACCTTACAAAAATATTTAAAAACGGTTCCGGTTATAGCCAATTCTGCTCATATTCGTATGCATTAAGCCCGCACAATTAACATAAGCATGCGCATTCCTTAAGCGCGATCTTCACACTGCTGTAGCGGTTGCTTATTGCTTTAATTTTAAACTGCAAAGAGTTTATCTAGAAGTGGGCCCTAAGACTTGCTGTGTGGCGTATTAGCTTAGCCCTGGAGTGCGTCATCCAAACCTCGGATGGCGTAATGCGTGGAAAATCACCACACCAGGTGCTGGTAATTTCTGGTTGCTAGCAAGCACCTCAATGACTAGTGACGCCACGTATTCACAATGGACGGCTTGACTGTACTTTTGGATATGGCGCACATTGGTGAACTCACACGGTACACAAAGAATATGGCGTCTGATGAGACTGCAAACGCTGCCTTGAGGAATGTTTACTGCAGGATTCCCATCGCTTCTATTTCGTCTTAAATTAATCTCGCACTACGCACTTTGAAGTTGTTCGTCAGAGTGTCCCCTCAGGCCAGGCAAGGGATAAGTCCGTGTAAAAATGTACTCCAGAAAACAACTCAGTTTGAGTATTTCGACACAAATTGGATTCTCCTTTTTGGTCAGCTTTTCCACTCAGTAAAAATAACAGCAGTTCTTAACACCGGCAGGTTGCTTTATACGCGTCTTTAACTCTCGTTCTTGTTAGTTGATCGAACTACTGCACGAAGGTTGAGTGTAACTCATTTATCTCTGTTAAGATAATATACAAATTAACGTTAATATTTTGTTCTTGTACGGGGAATGGTTCACTAAATATACATTTGTTTGTTTTATAACACATTATCAACTAGTTGCATTTTCATGATTTCATGTATTGAATAACGAATATTCTAGCAACACTCACTTGAGGTTAAAACCCGTATATAAACTAAGACGAATGTATATAAAAGTGTTGACTACGAGCTCTTATATCTTTTACCTTATTTTTTAATTTAATTTAATCAGCTACCGATTTGGTAGACTAATAATTAAAACCCGATTTGAACGCTATATTGTCTTTGTTTTCATATATCTCCAAAACTGTATTAAAAACAAGAGGCCAGGGCAGTGGCACGATTGTAATTGCTTGCAAGAACCAACTCTATCAATCAACTTCAAAGCCCTTTTCTGTTGGACAAAAATGAACTTCTCCACAGTATTACTGAATAGCTCTAATGCCGTTCAAAACTAGAAACATACGTAGCTATACGTAGTCTCCTTCGACAAAATTTTTGAGCCCGCGCAACAAGAAGACCATACAGGAAAGCAAGGTTAATAGGTCTCTAACATGAGCTGACTCTGCCAGTCCATCTTCAAGAACAACCCAAAGAAGCTTAGCGAACTTACCTTTACGTAAATTATGATTTGTAGAACAAAACCGCTATTATGCCATTTCATTATTCAACTTTAGCCTATTACACGCAAACCAGGTAATTTTCTTTGCCATAGTTATCCTGAATATCAGCACCTTCAAGCTCGGGTAAGTTACAACCCGTGCTAATTAACTTGGCAAGAAAGAGTTGTGTAGGTTATTAACATACATATCTAAGAGAGGGGCGCTAATACAGGGTACTATAGTACTTCATCTAAAATTTCATATACATACATATACCAACACACAACAAATAGGTATCATATATGCACAAATCGGCTGAATAGTGAAATGCCATTCTAAATCTAAACCCACTCAGGTGAGCCAGGTCAAGTTTCCGCTTGGTGGTAAACAAATGAGTAGTCTCACATTATATCGTCATTAGGTTATACTCCTCAGTAATGGGTAACTCAGCTAACTTTATTTTTACGATTAAAATTACAAATAAAGTATTTCTGCATTTATTACTATATTCCCATATTGCTTTCGAATTTGTTATTGATGAACGTATTCATATCATAATTTGATTTGATTTTTTAATCTGAACAAAGTTTTGCAACTACTGTTCGAATACACACTGTTTAGGTAAATATTTTAAATAATAAGAGTATGCGTGGTATAACTGCATTTTTCAATTAGCGTTTTTACGTCGAAGTTTAAATAATTAGTCAACTTTATCTTATGAAACTAAGTTTACTAAGTTTATTTTTGCATTAAGTGGAGAATTTTAGGGAAAACGAAATCAAGTTCAAATCAATACTATAAAACTCACTGTACTGTAATAAAATGTATTCCTGAAAGGACACTCAAATTTCGTAAAGTGTTTGAACTAATGACTTGAGATGTGTTGATTTAAAACAGTAAAGCTAAAGTTTTGACAAATTACTGAATAGGTAAACTTCTTCAGACAACAAATAAGCAAATTGAAATCATTTTCACCTGAATGGTTCAAGTGGGATGTTAAAGAAAATTATGTGACCTAGTCACTTAGACGATTTCTTATCCTTATATCCAAGTTCTTGTTACATTACAAGTTTTGTAAAATGTTTTCCACTGTAAGCAACTTTATGTTTCTTCAATAAAAAATATTTAGCCATCCGCTCCTAACCACTTATACACTTCCGATTATAATAAATTCTGCAAAGGAGTAGTGCACCTACATATAGTCTAAGCAGCTATACACTGATCATCAATATTTTTTTAACATATATGAGGTGATTGTAACGATGAGACGAAAGAAATTACTTCTTCTTTGCAGTGCAGATTGTTAGAAAGCTTATGGTGAATCCACTGTAAGAAAGTTCACGTTCTTGCAAAAAAATATGTTGTTCATATGTTTCTTCACTAAAACTAAGAAACATACATATTTTCTTTTTGGAATTTATCGATTTCTGTCTACTATTATTGAACTTTTTTAGCTATTCCTATGTAGTGGAATTTTTCTCACTTGTATTGTTCTTCCTGTTTGTGTCAGTTTTCCTGTTTCTCAGTTTTAAAATTTAACCGATTATTAGTTATTAGTTACAAAAGTTGGTTTGCATTCGCAGCTTGCAATTTTCGTTCAAGTCTTGTGTATCTTAATTTCTTCTCCTCGGTTTTCGCTCTCTCTCTCTCTTTATACCTACAATTTTACTTTTCGTCTATTATTCTCTAACAACTATCTCCTGCTATTGACCGTAAATTGATCTTGTGTCTCAGTTTCCTATTCACGCTTTCTTGGCATTCATTTAAAACTGCCTTATTATTTTTCCATCAGTATTAAATAATAATATTAAGCTGTCACCTTGATTAAACCCTTTCTCAATTTTAAAAGTTTGAATACTCTTCTGCGATCTTGTATGCGCTTTATACTGTCTTGCTTAGTTTTTCATTGAAGTTTTATCTCCTCTACATAGTATTTTTTGTAAATGGTGCATTAATATGGTATGAACAGCAGTTTCGGAGAGTAAATATGTGTGTTTCTTTTATTTCCTATCCATATCATCCTTGTTTTACTGATAACGCCTCTAAGTTTCCTTTATAGTAATTTTGAATACGCTTTTATGTCTGCTAACACTAGCCCTATTGCTCACAATTCTTACGAAATCTACCATTTTCATGTTCTTCAAATATAAAAAGCTTTTGAGTATTTCCCCAAATGCTTATTTCTTGTACAAAAGAATACTCAAAATTACTCAATCAACCTTCACCCTATACAACACGCAGATTACATTGAAATAGACTTAAAACACCAAATGGCTTTTTCTCCTCGAAATTTACTTCAATTGGGCTTATTCAAACAGAGCCAGTTATCGCCAGGGCGTCCCTTGGATTTCTCACATTTCCGCAAAATCCCCACCGTTTTGACGAAATTGGATATGCGTAAGGCGGAGCTCCGGCACACAAAAGTGAAGTTATATGCGAAAATGGAAAAGCTTCCCGAATTTGAGGAGTTTTATTGCTTCTTAAACCTAAGAAATCCAAGTCTGCCTATTCTGTATGTAAATGCTTAAATTATTGGGGTTTACGCTAAGCGAGCTGCAGCCCCTAACATTACCCTGGATTCGAATACCCCAACAAGTGACTTGTTTAAAGCCAAAAGTTTAAGAACAATCGACTGGGGCGTTGCTAACAAACGGCTTTATTTCGGCACGGGCCTTGAAATTTGAATTTTTAATTTACAGTGAATAGAAATTGTTGACTGCACTTCGAAGCAGCTGAACGATCGAAGTTCTAGGTATTATAATGCGAAAAACTTACGATTAGTAAAGTTCGCAGGTTTTACTGAAATTGAAATTATACGGCTGTCAAATATTTTTCGACGATATTAAATTTAGAAGAGATGCTTATGAACCAGTAAATTTAAGAATTCCTCTGTATACCTGCCATGTAGACACATACTGGCTGAATTTAAAATTAGGGCGGTTAATTGGTTTTGTTGGGAAAGGCAGCATGCAATTTCTGGACTTGTTTATGAAAATTTTTATCGGTCTTCGGGGTGGACATTTTCTATAATCGGTTTCTCTGACGTACATCATTTACGCAACGACGTATTCAAACGTAAGCAGATCTTCCCAAAGCTACTTCCGATAATTCGTGAAATTAATTAAATTAAAACAATACAGTTACGTCGGAAGGAATTATGAACTTCAGAAGGAGATAACAATTGTCATGATGCTTGCAACTACCAATAAAAATTATATGCAGATTAATAATTTTCAGATCTTGACCAATTTAAGATATGAAAAGGGGTAAAAGAGATCCCACAGTTTAGCAAAGGATAGTGGCGGGAATCTTATATTTTTTTTACTCACTGCTGGTGAAACTAGAGTCGCATTTCTCCCACCCTTACCAAGGGGATATGCAAATTCAAAAATTTTAGGCGGCCCCAGCTGATCTTACCCTGGTCATGACAGAAACAGCCTTCCAAGCAGGTCTGGTAATTCACGTAAGGCGCCCTAAACCAACACAATATTGGAAAACAAAACCTAAATTAGTACCAGCCATCTCAATTTTCAAGTATTTCCATTCTACTGTAATTTAGGCGATAAGGCCGCGCAAATACATGCGTGCGTCTGTTAACTTCGGCTGGTTTTGAAATTCGTTGCTGTGTGTGCGAGAGAGAAGAGAAAGAGAGAGATCCATCATGGCCAAAGATGAAAAAGGCAGTGTAGAGAACTGGTTGGCTACCCAAATCCAATAAAAATCGCAGAAAGATTACTTCAGATCATCTCAATGCGGTACGTTTATGCATATCGAAAATTGGCCGATAATTACAGGATCTACATACGCGACCTGTAACTGCATCCAAAAACGATTCGCTTAAATCATTGCTAGCCGTTTACTGACCTCTCGAAACACGGGGCGCTTCACCCGTGGTTTTAATTTTGTTATTCCCGAACTGAAAGTCGTAAACGCATTCGCGTGCGAACGTTTAATATATCCTAACAATACTATTTCATAAGTATGAATTAATTTAATTTCGAATTATTGTTGATTTTGAAAGAAAGCTATTTTAATAAATATAGCTTGATTTAACCACTGTCAAGTTGACAGATGTATTAATTCTAAGTACCTATGTGAATTAAACCACCCACATATCTTAACACGTTTGTGATCACTCTTTATAATTAAGAAAGAATTCAAAATTCTGCAATGGAAACTACAGCACAAGCCAAACAAAAGCCACGCGAAGTAGGCTAGTTTGCCACGTTACTGAGACTTAAATACCTAAACTCTTCTCACGGGGGTGTCAAATCGGATGCACCATTGCTTGAACGGTCACACTTCCCCAACGCGATTATATTTGGCCATACACAAAATTATCCCCTCTAGCTCAACAGTCCGTACAAGAAAAGGGTTGGCGAAAACGATATGTTAAGGGTAAATAATTAGCTCGACAGGTGTTAGTGCTTTAATGCCACAGATTATTAAGTCAACCACATTTAATTCGTGAGAGAAAAAAATCAAACACTTCTTCAGGGTGATGTAAACCAGCCTTTCGTCAACGGGAAACTTTCTTTGCTGATTCTCAATAAGCCTGCTACCAGCTGCTGTTTATTAAATACTAATAGAGTACCCAGTAATAATAATAAAGTGACTAATAATTTGCATTGAACTTGCGCACAGGACGTCACTGGAAATGTTGAACCTAGAGAGGATGCTCGAAACACTTCGTAAGTCGAAGCATTTTTCCGCGACAAAATATTAATAATAATAATAATAATAGTAGTAATAGTCTTTATTTCACTTTAAATAATAACAAAAATGAACATTTGTAATATAACCAATAATAGATAATAGATAATTAACTTGTTATCCAGTTAAAGCGAAATCACAAGGCGGAGTTCAGATGTCAAGTACAAATACAAGACCCTGATCTTCCACTCAAACCTTGACACAAATAAATAATAAACTAAGTATAATTTATATAATAGTGTAAAAAAAAATTAAAAAGAATATTTGCGCTGTACGTACAAAGAGGTTACAAATCAAATAAATCAAGTGATGACGCTTCCTCAGGCCGTCGCAGAAAAGAACTCACTCAAAACAAGGATCAGTGCTGCTCTTGTTGCTTTATAAGATTTTGAAACATATGTTTTTTGAAATTCGGTGGTGTACATTTTTTTATCTCAGTAGGAATGGCATTATAAAGTTTTGATATGTTATAGCGGAAAGATCTTTTAAAAAGGGCTGTTTTGTGAAGAGGCGGCGTTATTATTAGGTTTAAATTGCGTAATTTTAGATCATGACATCAGTTCGAAATTATATTTTGTGAAACAAATGACAAGGTTCCTTAGTATAAATAATTTTGTGATAGTGACAAGCTATTTGTAATTTTAACCTATTATTTATGTTTAAACCATTTCAGTTCTATTAATTTATGGGATATACGGTCGTATTTACGAATACCAAAGACATAACGTAAGCAAGAGTTTTGAACGCGTTGAATTTGTTTCAAAGCATCGTGATCAAGGCAAGGGCCATACACAGCAGAACAATAAGAAAAATGTGACAAGACCAACGATTCACACAGCATAGCTTTGGTTTTAGTTGTTAAACAGTGTCTGTGAGGATAAAGTAGTTTTAAACTCATATAAGACTTGCGTATGTTATTATTGATATGATGACGAAATCTTAGAGTAGAGTCAAATAAGACACCCAAATTTTTTGCACAGTCTACAACAGGTATATCGACGCCATTCATAGAGAACTTCGCAGTACCTTTGAGGTTACTGACCTCTTTTGCACTGCCAAAAAGTATAATATTTGATTTAGATGGATTGATAATTAATGAGTGTTTGTTGGCAATAGCAGATAACCTTTGCAGATCTGCATTAATGTCGTCAACGGCCTGTATAGACTGCGCAGGTAAAAATGAATGATATAGTTGCGTATCGTCAGCATACATTTGTACCTTGCAAGTTTTTAATTGCTTATGCAAAGTGCATGTATAGATTGTGAATAGGAGCGGCCCTAGAATAGACCCTTGTGGGACCCCACTTACAGCAGCTCTACAGGCAGATGTGGAATCAATGAGGCGAACCATCTGTGTTTTACCCTTCAAGCAACTGGACATTAATTCAACTGCATGATCACCGAAGCCAATAAATTGTAGAACTGATAATAATGTTGAATGGGAAATAGTGTCAAAGGCTTTACTGAAGTCTAGTAGAGCTAGCACACTTATTTTACCAGAATCACTCGCGCTAATATTTCGTCCGTGACGTTTAATAAAGCTGTAGAGCAGCTATGTCTCGGCCTAAACCCTGCTTGCGTATCAGGAAGGATCTTATTAATATTTAGATGGGTTCTTATTTGTGAATTTATAATTTTTTCTAAAACCTTTGATAGGGTAGGCAAGATACTTATGGGACGTAAGTCACTGTAAGATGTAGGATTACCGTTTTTTGGTATAGGTGTAACAATTGCGTTCTTCCATACACTCGGAAATTTGCGCTCAGTGATACAGGCATTTATTATATGGGTAATATACGGAAGAATGAGAGGACAGCATAGTTTTAACATTTTTGCATTTATTTGATCGTAACCACTAGAATTTGACGTTATTTCCTGCAAAACATTGGACACATGTCCATGCCGACAGTGTGAAATGATAACTCCGACACTGCATTATCTATTTTGGAGTTTCTATATTCAGACATGAGGTTTATATCATCTACAGGATCAGGAATGCTATCTAGGAAGAAGTTATTAATTGCATCCACATTTTGCAACATGGAGGGCAACTCCCTAGACTTCTTGTCTTTAGTTACTTTAAGCTTTTTAATATCCCTCCACATCTCGGTGGGGCTACAGTTCCGGATTAGGTAATTGAAATAAGCTGCATTTTCATTTTTAATAGAGAGGGTAGTTAAATTTCTCAGAGACTTGTAGTAGTTCCAATGAGAGGGATTTTTTGTTTTCTTGTAACGTTGCTTAGCCTTATTCCTCAGTGATATTAATAGTTTAACATTATCGGTGATCCATGGCATTATAACTTTAGTTATCCTGACTGTTTTGTAAGGTGCATGCACATTAAATAATTGAATTAAACTATTGTTGAAATATTGCAATTTATTGTCAATATTCTCCATACGAAAAATATTTTGGAACGGAATTTGTTGTAAGTCATTATAAAATTTATCTTGGTCGAAGTCAGAAAAATTACGATTAGTTTTATAATTTGGTTGATTTGAAGGCCTAGTTATCTCAATATCACAAAAAATAAGATCATGATCTGATAATTGCAAGTCTCGTACTCCTGACTTTTTTACAAAAGACACATCGCTCAATAAGGAGTACATCTGAGCTGCTTGCAAAGAGTTTATTGTTGACAGAAAGTTACCTCGTTTCGGGCGATCACACAACAAGAGAGGTAAAATATGAAGTTGGTTTTTTGGTATGCTGTCAAAGCAAACGCAGCGATGGTGTACACCTAAACTCGAGACCAAGTTATCTGAGAAACTCAAGTAGATGACACTTTACCGCGATATTTCCTTGCTATTATCCGTAATCATTTGGATAGAGAGCCTCAAAATTAATGGAAATTTTAGCCTATTTTGATGATCTACTTTACTATAAAAAGGGGTTCAATATTACGCAACTAACGAATTTTCCGTACACACTGCAATCAACACAAATTTCGATATGGACCAAGTCACCTCGGCGGCCTGAGAGTCGAAAGCGTTGCATACTCGCGGGAATTGTAAAATCCGACTGGTGATCCACAGCTTCAATAATTCTTCTCGTGTGAGGTGTAACACGCGTAGCTAACGTCCCTTATGCAATATCAGAAAAATGCACAAATTCTTTCAACATGAACCTCCTGCTCGTAAGTAGCAGTCTGTCTGGCGCTGCTCAATTGCCGATTTTGGCCCACAAAGGATGAAAAATAAATTAATTAGGAATAATGTTGTTACGTATTAAAAATAATATTTTAATGCACGTGAGAAGCAGTTAAATGTAAAACAACACATTTTAGTCCAGATTTTACGCAGTTAAACATGAGTTTGTTCTCTGTTATAACTTGATTAAAGAACTCCCTTTTTACAACGTTGTCAATGTAACAGGTAAGATACCACGAATGTATCCGGCTTCCGATGATGCCACCCATAAATGTATACTGCAAGCTCTTTTAGAATTAGCATTAGTAAGCAAACTGAACAGATTTTCCTCATAAAGAGAACAAGCTTTAATAGCTGATAAAGTCGTCAGCGGCAGATAATATTATCTGCCGCATGGCAATAAAGTGACAGTTTAGCATCATCGATCCAGCAGTATAATGTTGCATTTTACTGACGTTTGAAGAAAAAATGCATTATTTGTTTTTAGAAATACTAAATCTGAACAAAAATTCTTAAGCAATTACAAACCTTGTTGTTACTTACATCGCTTGAAGATAGTTTTACGGATTACCCATTTGCATAAACTATAAATAATATTTATGGCGTGCCATTAGGCTACATTTAAGTTTTATTCGCTCTCCATAAAACTCATATAAACGACATTCATCATTGCTGCATGATAGTTCTAACAAGTATTTAGTAATTTGTTCTAAATTTTAATTTAGTTTGTAAAACAAATACATCAAAGGTATAGTTAACTGCTTTGCTGAAATTGTTTTTAACTACAATTCAATGTCCTTAAGAGAAATATTAATATGTTTTTCCTTGAAAATTTTCTTGTTGGTAGAAAAACGAAAACAAGAAAATCAATAGTGATTGATAACTTGTTTATTATCTTTAAGAACGAAGGTTTGTGATAGTTATGTGTAAGTTTGTAACGTAGATTTAGTTTTTATCGAAGGCCACTCTTCCTATTTAAGCTACTACTTGTATTTTCATTTAACAATGGTCAAAGTTTTATTTCGCAGAATGTGTAGTTAACACCTTTTTATAAGAATTTGTCAGTTTCACTATTTTATTTGAACAGCCAGGGCTTTAAATGGAACGATTTATATACGGAAAATGAATAAGCTATTCATTGTTAAATCAAAAACTCAAAACTAAAGGATTTCTTTAATGAATGAGGCCGGTTAAATTGAAATATGTTTGAGGTGAATAAAAAACTAATTAACCAAGTACTTATTTCAAAAAAATTATTAGCCTTAATACTGGACTTCTACCTCTACATCAAATTATAAATTTCGTAGTAGAAAATGTTGCTGCCGGAAATACTACATGACAGCCTGCTGCATCTTAGCATCGCACTTTCTAATAGTAGAACATAGATTCTCTACAAGCGTTTTATCAGTTTTCTAGTTAGAGTAATTGGTTGGACTTTGTTGGGTATGTCGATATTCAGATTCGCTCGTCGTCTTTAAAATAATTACCACTGTTGCTATCCGACTATGTTTGGTACCCTGTAGGTAATAATGATAATAATACTCTTTAAATTCCCAAAAGGATACCCAATTATAGGACAACAAATTGTAGAAGCTTTTGCATGGTATTGCTGTGATCACGTTATTATTGTCTTTTCTGTATTTAATTTTCTGGAAGTTTTTATTTTCAGTGTGGGGTTTGCTTTTTACTGTTGGTGGTTTTGGTGTTTACGACTTAATGCTTGGGTGTTATCTCAAACTTTTGTTATCAGATACATTTTGGAAGTTCATTTTTCGGAAATTCCATCCTTCGAGAAATGGGGTGTCTTAAAGGTCTTACAATATTAATTCTGTACTTTTACCCACTGTGGTAGTATTTCGGGGTTTCCCTGCTTTGGTTTGAGGAATTATGAGAGCAACAGGAGCATGTAGATTGATTATATAGTTTTTGGTCATTTTTGGAATTGCAATTGGAACTTTAAAATCGAGCTCCCATTTTTTTTAAATTTAGCGGTCTTGACTTCCGATGCTGTAGGGCGAATCTTTGGGGCTTTTTTTTTCTAATATTTACAAAACGAATTTATCTCGAAAGCCCCAGTAATCAGGTGTACATTTGGTATCCTGATTCAGAGAATTGCTGCATCCCTTTGATCTAATCATGATTTTATGGCATTTTGGAAGTAAAGGTACCTATTGATTTTTTCGAGTAAAACCCAATATACATCACATTACCTATCGCAAAAATTCGAAGGTTGGAGTAACCGTCCGTTGGTAGCCCCCATCTATTAGACTACAAATCACACACGTTTGCTATGAACGTTACTTACTGTAAATTTTTTTAATGTTGTAACCATAATTTGTTACCAATATTTTTGCTTTGTTTCCTTTCCAGATTTATGTTGCGTTTTTCATTTGTCAACAATAGTAGATGGGTGGTTTCGCTGATATTTATTAGGTGCGCTATCCGGAGACTGCACGAAGAGCTTGCTTTTGATTGCAATAACAGTACTATATCTATAATTACGTTTGTTCGTTGGGGATTCGTCCTATGACGAAACTTGTGAGCCATTTCATTCAATAGTTTCTGAGTACTAGGTGAAGCTTTTTCAATTAGGTTTGTTTCTACTCCTCGTAATCGATTCTGGGCGCCCTTGCTTAGTAAAATCGTTTTATGCTTACTATTTTGAATTAAATCTTTCGTAACAGTGTATATAATAATAAGTCAATGTATGGATTCGTCTTGTTTGCAACTAACCCAGTGTTAGTTACAGGATAATAATTTGTTCCTAAACTAAATTATTGAGTTCGAAGTTTGTGTGGCATATAATGAATTTTATATATTATATCCCTATCCCCATTCTTCGAATTTATTCGATTGAACCACCTATATGATAATGTTACTGAAGTGAAAATATTCAAGACGATTCTTTAAAGTGTGATAGCTTTAATTACATCTTGTACTGTTGCTGTATGGCAATTTACATCTATATGTTTAGTACTTAATCCAACTGGCAATCCAAAATCACCGATTTGGTCAAGCTGTCTAGGGCCGTATGCCCATGTAAACATAGTGAAATCCGAGACATAGTTTTATCACTTTTCTCACTGAACTAAGCACGTTATACCCCAAGCTTAGGAAGAATTTTACCTTATTTCAAAGCAACATTTTTCAATTAAATCTTGCCCAGATATAGCAAGATGAAAGGCCGCGTTATCCTGCAAATATTTGTCAGTTTATCTGGCTGTTGTTTCTAATTCTAGTTTTCAATATAATATTTCAATGTAATATAAGAGCATTAAACTCATAAAATTTGATAAGTAAAACTGTGGCCGAACAATTGACAACATAAATAAACGTGTGGATTTATGGAACATTAGCCGCCTCAAAGATAGAGTATTATTTTTATATTGCAATCAGTTGTGAGTCTATATTCTTTAACAATATTATTTGGTGCAAAGTCGTTTTATATTTCTAACCATACCTGAACAACTGCTCACTTCTGAGTTGGAAACATATCTATGATGAATAATGCAATTTTCTGTTGAAACAAGTGGTGCTCTAGTTTCTTGTATCTACACCTTTTCACATCAAATACCGTTTCACATAAAATTCTGCTGTCGCGATCGTATAATGCAACGTCCTGTATTGTCATCACATGTCATAAATATTTAATGATTGATACCACAGATACACACTACATTCAGCTACATACAATGCTATGCTACAACGAATAAGTCTCTTAGAAGGGCAGACACGTCTAAAATGTGGCATAAACAACTTATACCGGTGTGGCGGCTCCTTGAAATTGGGTTTTCAGAACAAATCTTCCTATGCAATTCCATCTAGCACTTAAAGCACTTAAAATGTACTCTAAAGTCACAAGGATACTTGTTTTGTGCATTTCAGCAAGCGATAACCCAGTTAGGAAACCATTAATTTAAACATGCACAATTCAAACCGAAGCGCGCAACTTCCAGACACTTTCGAGCTACTTGTGGCAAATCTAATTAAGATCGAAACGTGTCCGTCTACCGAGTTGCTATCGTTCGGCTTTGAATCGGTGTAGCTGAACTGCTCCACATTGGTATAATCCAAGTTGCAGGATGCAAAGGGCAACGCCTTTAGGCGTTGACGTTTCCAAATTACTTGTCTCAAGGAGTAACTAACTGGGACGTAGAGTGGTTTTTCGTCAAACCAGTGCTACTAGTTACCAAAGCTATTTAACAGCTAGTTTCAATATATTGAAACAGCAGCCCTATTTGTCCAATTTAGCTCCTAACAACTACAATTAATTGTTTTTTCGCAGATTTTAGTTATAGTTTTACGAAGATGCTTAAATAATATTTACTGATTCAATGTATTCAGATGGCTTCCATTAAGGGAACCTAGAAATGTATATTAGAAGAATGAACCTTTATAGTCCAGCTACACTTGAAGAAAGTATTGCTATAAAAGGGGGTTTAAGACTGTGACACAGTCGATTGCCAAACGGAAATATATTCGTAATGAAGCTTTGAGAAAATTAAATAAACAAATTATGGAAGTCTAATATATATTTTTAAACGAATACCTGAAAAGACTAACGTAAGCTGTAGACACAACATTCTTTTGGAAAACAGTTAAATGCCACAAACCCAGCGTGTTGCACAAACTTTTTTACCGAATCTACTAGATCACTGATCGGCAAACTTGAACGAGATTTGTAGTCTCGAAAATAGAAGCAAAATTTACTTCTCCCCAGATTGTGGACGAAACAATTTTGAACACGCAATATGACGTTAGATCTTTCAGGCTGCGTGGGCAAGGTAATAAAGAATGGAGAGCGGCAGTTTAGTGATTTTATACGAGCAGTTAGCGTGAATCCACACTCAATAAACGTAAGTCATTTCCAGGTCAGCGTTGGGATGCTGGAGGGTTGCAGTTTCTTTGAATGTATCCAATCATTGATCGATGTAAAACTTCGAAGAACTCGATACGGTAAGACCTTTCCAAAACGGCGACATTCACTGAATAAGAACAGGCCGAAGCCTGAAACCTTGCCGCAAAAAGCAGCTCGACTCAACGATTTACGCATTTCCTTCTGACATGTGCAATTCAAACCGCAACGGCGGCGGGAACTTTCAAACGAACCTTAGAAACTACTCAACTAAACTGCAAAAATCCCCTAGTCAAGATTTAATTACTGCTCGTCCAATGAAAAAGCTTCCTAAAAAATATTATAAAGGCAATTTTCAACAGCATCTCGAGAACAGGAGCCTTTTCAGTCTACTAGAAGGTTATTTATATCATTATAGCTTTAAAGCTTGGATACCAAAAAAGTCGCCTTTTAGTTTCTTACTGAGTGTTTCCAAATTATTCAAAAACAGCCTTCAAAAAGGTTCTTTTCTATTTTAGATAAGAATGAACATCAACTTTGTTTTAGGAACTACCATTCCACGACAAAACAGGTCAACAGAATTTATTGCGAGTCAAAAAATACTTCCGTTTTGGCAGCAGTTTGAACAAAAAAAAGTAAGTGAAATTAAGTTTAGATAGAAAAGCATAACGTTAACGAAAAATATAAATAACTAAATAATGATTGGCACATACAGGAAAACAATTAAAACTATAGCAGCTGCTATAAATAGAAAATGTCCGACAACCAGAATCAAAATCGATTGTTCCATTTGCAGACTGCAAAACGTTTGAATCTATCTGCTGCTATAAAGAGCTACATCATCCACCATACAGCCTCTATTTCATTATCATCTCCACCATTAAACAACCACATAAAGTCTACTGCTGAACATAGGACTTCTCAAGACTTTTCCAATTTTTCCCGTTTGAGCAGTTTCAACTCAATTTGTGGAGATTTTCTGAGATTCTATTCATTCAGTCAGCGATCTTCCTCTACCACGTTTATTAGCCCTGTCTACATTTGACAATCGTATTTGAGTATCTTTTAACTCGTTAAGTGTCACGCCCAGTTCTACTTTAGTTTTGCAAAGCGCATATGTCCTAAAAGTTAAACTAAGTACAGCTCATTCCATTCTGCGCTTGTTATCTACGTCTTCTAGTCCAGTCAAATTAGATATTTACTTGACAAAAATACTACCTGAAAACTAAATAATTAGATTTATAGAACAAATCACGTAGAATTGAATGAACTACAAAGTAACAGCTGAATCAGTGAAGAAGTGATTCAAAATTGCGGTCAAAGTGTTGAAAAAACGGTTTTTTGTGTATAAAAGAGCAAAAAGCGACGAATTTAAAAAAATAGGTTTATGTAGTTTACAAAAACAAACAAATTAAGCTGTCGATGGTCAAAATCGATTCATTAGAAAAAAAGTTATCGCTAAAAATGACCGATTTTTCAATTGTTCGTAACTTTAAACAAAAACTTATATAACGTTGACATTTTCAGAAATCATACTACTCGGTGAGCAGAAAACGCACGTTTATGAAATTTGGAAAAATGTTGATTACTTTTTGCATAAATCATTTTTTTTAAAGACGTTTTCACAGAAATTCATTTACTCAGGCTTCAGAAGTCATACAGCAATCAGCATAGGCTTATTTTTTTCCTTAAGAGTTATGCTACCATACACAATATGAGCGCGATTTTTTTTTGCACTTGCAAATATGTGCAAATTTAATTCGAAGAGTGATCAAAATGTTGAATATTTTTGTCAATTTTAATTGTACTGAAATTACATAAGCACCATTCGATAGCTGTCAACTTTCTACGAATTTAAATGCGCTTTTCTTTATTTTATAATTTTTATATTACACTAGAAGTCTTTAGCTAAAGTGTGTGCAAATTTCAGCCGCTAATATTAATAATTGAATGGCAGAAATTGAAAACAAGAAAATTCCTCCGTTTCTATGGGTCGTACTGTAACCTTTTTTTAATTTCGGAGAAAATTGGCAGCTATCGAATGGTGCTTATGTAATTTCGGTACAATTAAAATTGACAAAAATATTCAACATTTTTGCGCGCGTAAAAAAAGATCACTCTTCAAATTAAATTTGCACAAGTGCAAAAAAATTACGCTCATATTGTGTGTGGTAGCATAACTCTTAAGAAAAAAAATAAGCTTATGCTGATTGCTGTATGACTTCTGCAACCTGAGTAAATCAATTTCTGGAAAACTTACTTTTTTCGAAAAAATGATTTATGCAAAAAGTAATCAACATTTTTGTAAATTTCATAAACGTGCGTTTTCGGTTCACCGAGTACTATGCTTTCTGAAAATGTCAACATTATATAAGTTTCTTTTTAAAAGTTAAGAACAATTTGAATCGGTAATTTTTAGCGGTTTTTTAGCGATAACTTTTTTTCTAATGAATCGCTTTTGACCATCGACAGCTTGATTTATTTGTTTTTTTACACTACATAAACCTATATATCTTTTGAAAAAATTAATCGCTTTTTTGCGCTTTTATATGCAAAAAACCGTTTTTTTTATTACTTTGACCACAATTTTGAATCACTTCTCCACTGATTCAGCTGTTACTTTGTAGCTCATTCAATTCTACGTGATTTGTTCTATAAAACTATATGTTCACTTTTCAGGTAGTATTTTTGTCAAAAAAAAACGAGTTATTTTCGACAATTTGACTGGCCTATTTCTCAAGCACTTTTTCATCAGAAATTTTATATCAGCCGTTAGCATGAATCCACATGCGACAAACGCAAGGTTCTTTTAAGTTAGCGTCGGGATGCCGGAGGACTGCGAAACGATAGATTGATGTACAGCCCGTCTACAACACATCTATTATACAGAGTGTGCTGGCATCAGACAAGGCATTCCTTTGAATGTACCCGATCATCGATCTATGTGAAATTCTGAGAAACTCAATACAATACGGAGTTCGGAATTTCAAAAGCACAACCTGGGTTTTTGGCAGTTGAATATCCCTGAATTGCTGTAATATAGCTAACATTTCTGGCCAGCTTCCAATTTGTTTCCGAAACCTGAAGTGTTGCCGCAAAAAGCAGCTCGACTCAACAAATTACTCGATTCCTTCTGTAAAAACTAGTTTAACTAAACTGTAAAAATATCATATTCATGATCTAATTACTAGTGGAGCAATCAAAAAGCTTCTTAAAAATTTTTAAAACCATAAAGGCAATGTTCAATTCGAATTTAGAAAGTGAAGACTGTGCAGTGTAGTAGAAGGTTACGTAGATCATATCCTTTATCTAATAGACTTGTCTGTCCGGGACGCTGTTTCAGCAGCCAAACCGTAAGAGATAGAGAAAAAAGTTATTAAAGTTATATGTTTGGAATGGTCATGTCAGGTCAGGAACCGAATTTCAGTCACGTGACACTTCCGGTTTTCGAGAAATCACGTGATTTCTCTCAGTCCGGGACGCTGGTCCATCCGGGACGCTGTTTCAGCAGCCAAACCGTAAGAGATAGAGAAAAAAGTTATGAAAGTTATATGTTTGGAATGGTCATGTCAGGTCAGGAACCGAATTTCAGTCACGTGATACTTCCGGTTTTCGATAAATTACGTGATTTCCGTCCGTCCGGTACGCTGGTCCGTCCGGGACGCTGTTTCAGCAGCCAAACCGTAAGAGATAAAAAAAAGTTATTAAAGTTATATGTTTGAAATGGTCATGTGAGGTCAGGAGCCGAATTTCAATCACGTGATTTTAAAAAATATTATTGTTTTTATTTAATACGCGTTCTATTTGAAAAACGGTCTTTTTTGTTTCACTGGTTGCTAGTATTGTAATAATAGGAATACAGGACTATAGAAATCAATTTTAAAGTAAGATTAATATATTACAGTTAAATATTATAAAGATCAATTTGAATATGAATTGGGTATTTGAATAATTGGTATGTAATTAGAAAAATAATATGATGCTAATTGAGAAACAGAAGGACTCTAATTTAATGTAATATCTAAATATGAAATTGGAAAATAATGACAAATACTTAATCGAGTTAGCCTATTGCACATAAGTGGGTAGAAATCAAAATTAAGCTTATATAGTGTGTTGGAAAGAGAAAATATGACATCGTTAAGGAATTTGTCTTAATTATTAAGATAGCAAATTTGAAAATAAAAAGCTGTTATCAATTTTTGTAACTTGAAATTATGAAATAAACCCAATTTAAAAAGTAAAATGTTTGGAAAATAAAAGGGTTACAATTAAAAAAAAATTGCGAGGTAAAATAAAATGAAATTTTAAAATAAGAAGAAGAGTATACCAAATGGAGGAAGACAAAGAAAATAGTGAAAATATTTAACTAAAGCAGTGCTAATCTACAAAAAAAAGAAATAGAAAGAAATACTGAATTAAGTTTATTGTGGAATTACATTTGACATTGTGCTTCGATTGACTTGGATTACAACGAGTTATTTACACGGAAGTAGAATCGCAGGGAGGTTGTTGGAGGAGTAATCATGTATATGAGGCTTGTCAATTGAGGTCTGGTGACTTGTCCTTCGTTGTGATTTTTGGTGCTGATCGGTGGTACACTTCAGGAGAATAATTTGGATTCAATATTAAAGATCAACAACTATGACTGGAGTCTGTTTGGATACACGCTGTGAGAAAGCTGTATGGACTTGTTCCTTGTGCAAACTAGTTTTTCCTAGGTTAAATCAGTTCCTGATTCTGGACAGTTTTGGTGGTTTGGTTGTCAGTGGAGGCCTTCACCGTGGTTTGAGTGGAGCGGTTGTAAACAGTAGCTGAGTAGGGCGAAATTGGTTTCTTTCGAAGATATTGATAAGTTCAAATAAAGGGTAAACGAGTTTAGGTATTTAAATAAGCACTGAAAGAAAATAAAAATTAATTATTAAGGAATTACTTACTGTTTGGGATTGTTATATAACAAAGGTAACGATCAGGTATTTGTCATTGAATTTATTACGGTATCAAATGGATTTAAAGGCACTTAAGGGTGCGGGAGTGCCACCTGCTTTACCACGTCAGGGAAATGTCATAAATTGCCCTAGAAGTCTCAAAAACAGGCCAATAGCCACGGCTTAATACGCTCAGGGAGATGGGCGTAGTCCTAGAAACGGTACACTATAGGACACGCGTGACGAGATGTATTGAGATGGTTTTAAGCCGTCAACTTGGCTCTGTTTGCAGTGAAAAGTGTTAACCGAGTCAGTAAAGCACAGAGTTAAGATATTTTATAAAACTGCAATTTAAAACAATAATAAAAGTATTAAATGCATTGGTAATGAGATGCGAGAAGTAGTAATTAAAAAGATAAAGGCACGCATAAGCAAAGCATATTTTAGAGGGTTGGAATTTGAAGTTGAATAGAGTAATATAATTAATAATAGGTTTGTACATATTTAATGCCAGACCAAACAAAATTTAATGGACACAAAAGGTTTGTTATGTGCAGACTAAATGAGCGATAGTATTAATAAAAGCAAAGATCAGAGCATGGCAAGCAATCTGAAAGGTAAATAAGATTGAAATAGACGAAAATAGAAAACTGCAAAGAGCAATCCCGAAATTAGGCAACAGAATAGAAGCAAAGCAAGTAACGTGTGTAAATTTGAACTCAATCTCCAGTGCATTAATAAAAAAACGTGAAAAGCAGAACAGTGAATTTCAAAACATTTCTGTGCGTGACGGAAGAAACAATGATAGTTTTAAGCAAATTTAAGAAAATATTAAGTTAAGACTTATGTAATAAAATTTTACTTGATTTGTGTAATTTTGCTATCAAAACTAATTTCTAATGAAAAAAAAACACCGTGGTAACATAGCAACGTGATGTTTTTTTTTTGTTGTAAGAGGAAAACAATTGAAAATAGAAATTAATGAATCTTGTCGAATCTGTGCTCCATCTTTAATTGATGGTTTTAAATAATAAACAAGCATTTTACAATACAGGGTGACACATCGGACATGTAACAGACCATAACATTTTTATTTATTAGAATTACATTCTGAAATTTGGGTGATGCATTTATTATAAGGGCAACCTTTTGATTACTAAACAAAACTAATTTTTCCACTTCCGGTTTAACCGGAAGTAACCCTGAATTTTAAATTTTAAATGGCACTCTGTATATACAGGGTATTATGGAAATGAGTGCAAATATTTTAACCCGTAATAGAACTCTAAAGCAAACCACTTCTCTATTTATAATTTTTTCGAAAATGCCCTCAAAACTGAGTTAAAATTCAAAACAATTTTACTCTAAAAATGCATACCCGCCTAAGGAATAACATTTTAATTTAATGGCACAGGACACAAAAATATTTCTTTGACTTGCAAACCAACAAAAACTGCATAGGTACTGATAAAGCGTTTACTTCACATCTGGTCACCAACGTACTTAACCAATTGAGGTAGGTAAGTTATTCACCGTATGTCGTTCACCTATAACTTAGAATTACTTACCAAGCGGCTCGTAAAATTTAGGGGAGATAAATAATTGAGAAAATATACGATTAAATGAAAAACGATTCATAGAAAAGTTGTTCATTTTGGTGAGCTCTATCACTGGTTAAAATATTTGCACTCATTTCCATAACACCCTGTATTTTTAGCCCATCTGCACCGCTACAAAATTCTCTTTTCCACCGTGTGTCACAACTTGACATTTGATTTTAAAATGGCTGCCAAAATCATGTTTTCTCCCAAACTCTTAGTTGGCCATGACATGACACTTGCAAATTATCAGCATGTAAAGGACGTTGAGATGTAAAAATGAAGGTGAAAAATACTTGTGATTTTTATACTTTTTATCTAATTAATAAGAGTTACGAATATAAAGGATTATTTTTCAAATTTTAGAAATGTATTTGTTTAACGCTTAATTTCTCAAAATCCAAAATAGGAAACTCCAATTTTTACTTAATGTAACAGTAGAACACATATTTTCTGTTTCATATAATTTATCAGAATTGGCATGAACAACTTTTTGTATTATTAAAAACACAAAATTATACATATCTACAGTGTTTCCAAAATACGTATATTATTAGTATCAATAATAAGCCAAGTAGGCTGTGTAACATCCTAGCATATTATTGATGTTAAAAACGTTAAACAATTCTAGAGGGCTATGGATAGAATATGGCTGCAAAAGTTATATCATTTGTTTTGTTTTCTCTCGTTTAGCGTTATTCTGTCAATTTATTTAAAGTATATAGGCTTTTAAAAGAATATTCGTGATATTATTTATTGTTTTAAATTATGTATTCTAGAGATGAAAAAGTTGATATGCTCTTATTTTACGGTGAGGTGAGAAAAAATAGTAGAGCGGCTGCGGAAAGATTTCCGGAAAGAAACCATCCTGCAAATAAGTTAATATAGTTTTCTGTTCTGGATTTTGAGATATTAAGCGTGAAATATAGATATTTATGCATTAAGGGAGATATGAATATGTTTTTTCCGGAGGTTGACATGTGTTACCGACCGAGGGCTCTGGCCCGAGGTCTGTAAGTCAACCGAAGGTAAAGAACATGAATATCTTCCGTGGTGCATACAATATTTTATTTACTAGCATATTAGTAAGAATAGTATGAAATTTAAAAATGTCATAATGACATTTAAAATTAGAATATGTAAGTAACATCAAGGATTGCCTCATTGTATGGTTGCCAAGACCTTATTTGTAGTTGCATGGTTGCCACGAGTTTGAGGGAGAAATAATTTGACAAGTTCTTTGGGAGTTATGGGTAGCTTTTCATATTTTGTTTCTATGACGAAAATGTACAATATCATGTTGCTAGTAAATAAAATGCATTTCTAAAGTTTGAAAAATGGTCCTTTATTCCCAACTCTTATTAATTAGATAAAAAGTATCAAAATCACAAATATTGTTACACCTTAATTTTTACATCTCAACGTCCTTTACATGCTGATAATTTGCGTGTCATATCATGGCCAACTAAGAGTTTGGAAGAAAAAATAATTTTGGTAGCCATTTTGAAATCAAATGTCAATTTATGACACACGGTTGAAAAGAGAATTTTGTAGCGGTTCAGGTAGGTTAAAAATATATACAGAGTGCCATTTAAAATTTAAAATTCAGAGTTACTTCCGGTTAAACCAGAAGTGGCAAAATTAGTTTTAATTAGTCATCAAAATTTTGCCGTTATGATAAATGCATTACCCAAATTTCAGAATGTAATTCTAATAAATAGAAATGTTATAGGCTGTTACATGTCCGCTGTGTCACCATGTATAAAAAGTGTACGGTTTTATTCACCAAGTGTTCAAGCAAATGTACGAGTGTTTGTGGCGATTTCCACGACGAAAAATTTACATTTTTGCAAATCCGAATCTGAGTGTGTGAACGGCAGCCGATCAGCTGAAATATCCGATGGTTGTTTCCAGGACAATTAAGCAGCTGAACCCAGAGGTCTGTACTGCAATAGGTCGGCGAGGTCTGCAAGAACACCTAGAGCAACATCTGCACCCAGGGGAGCGATTCCAGCAGAGAAAAATCGAACGCCGTCACCGGCTGCCAGCATTGAAGCAAGATCGAGGAGAACTTTACGAAGTAGGATTAATCTGTAAATTGAGGGTCAGCTTACTGAAAAGCAATTAAAATACAAGATTAGACCTTGTTGGAGAAGCCTAGCGCTTTTCAAAAAGTCCAAATACTTCGTGGGTTTCAAAAATCGAACGGCGTCATCAGTTTTTGCGAAATTGGCGGTTTTTCAAGTACCAGAAACAAGTGAGCGGTCGGCGTGGGTCTACGTCATCCTATAATAACGAAGGCGAAGCTTTTTGGTGCCAAGCAGAATAATCAAATTATTTACCTTACGATTCCTTGTAAACTTCACGTTTTTTATAAATATTTAAAATCGCTGTTGCACTGACGAGGATTTTGTGTAATTTGACAGATCGCAAATGTTATCTACCAGAACTGCGTATATGAGCTACTCAAGGACAAATAATCTAAAATGAACTACTAATTTGTATATATAGCTCATGTCAAAACATAACCTGAGATAAGCAGTTTTTATGTTTCCCGAGAGCTAGCTTAAATAATATTGCATTTAAATAAAATATTAAAAAAGGGGCATTCAACCATTTTATTTGTGCAATTAATTAATACATTTCATTTTAACCAGCCTTCAATTACTGGCAGGCAAAGTGAGCACAGTATAAAAATTAAACTGAGAATTGTGTATGGATTTGCCCCAATTAAATTTATAATTTTATACAAACAAACAAATAGGCAGTTCATTGCATATTTACAGGCACCACAACAAAGCAGCCTTTGAAAATTTACAGGGACCGCAATGTGGAGGGGGAACCTGTTTGCCGCGCGGTCTGACCATCTGCAACCAATCACGAAGCGAACAAAGCCCCGTCGGCAACTCAGCTCGACGAAACTTCTAGAAAAAGGCAGCGTGCTAAGTCTGTAGGATTTCAAATAGGCCAAGAAAGTAACTATGAGCGAGGCTATCAAACCGAGTGCCTTACAAAAAACTACAGCAGCCGTTACAGAAGCTTAAAGTTACGAACCGTTAGCTGCCTGCACACAATTTGATGAACTATTAAGCTTAAGAATATGACCGAAAAACTATATACAAGCCGGGTCAAAATTTTTGAACAGAAATACTGCAAACAGTCGAACATTTGTAGAATTTAAAAATGTCCTGACAAATTTTCAAAGTTGTTTTGATGTACCACTTCACAGAAGTTATTTTGAATTGTCATAATTAAAATCGGAACATCAAATTTCAGAATAAGCAATCTAGGTAAAAGGAATTCACCCTGATTTTCAGGAGCTAGCCAAAGGAATAATTTTTAATATTCAACTAAAATAAACAGGGCAATTTAAATTGACTACAAAATAATTATAAACATATACTCATAGGTAATACAAAGAAAGAGCCTGAACCATTTCAATATATTGGCGAGTGTTCTGCTAGCGTAGCCGCATTTCGTATCATGTCCTCCAAACCTGCTTATCTAGCCAGTCGCCTTCCTATAATCCTCTGACTCAATTTCATTATTAGCATCGCCATTAAAGAGCCACTAAGTCCATTGCTGAACATAGGACACCTCAAGACGTTTCCAATGTTTTCTCTCTTGAGCAGTTGCAACCTAGTTTGTGGAGATTTGTTTTTGAGTTCGTCAATTCATCCAGTCGGTGACCTTCCTCGACTATATTTATCAGTCCTGGGTCTTCATTCGAGAATCTTATTTGGATCTACCATCCTACGTGTCCCGCCCAGTTCTGCTTTAGTTTTGCAGTGAGCTCTATAATGGTCTCAACACCCATTTCTGCATATTTCCTCAGAGTTAAACAAGCGTGGTTTATTCCATTTTGCGGTTGTTATCTAGATCTTTTTTAAGAATGTTTTGGTGAGAGATTTTATACGAGCAGTTAGAGTGAATTCACGTGCAATGAACGAAAAGTTTTCTTTAGGTCAGCATTAGAATTCCGGAGGGTTTCGAAATGATAGATTAATGTACAGGAGGTCGATTACACACAGCAGCCCTGTAGGGCGTAGTGAGATGAGACAGGGTGTTACTTTGAATGTGTCCGTTTGTCTGTCTCTGGCCAGCTTCCGATCTATTCCATGAGACCTGAAACCTTGCGAAATGCAGCTCGACTCATCGAATTATTCGGTTCCTTCTGGCGCGTGCATTCAAAGGGCAACGGCGCCGGTAGCGGGAATTTCTAAACGAACCTTAGAAACTAGTCAAATAAACTGCAAGAAACCTCCTAGTTACGCTTTAATTACAAGGTGAACAATAAAAAACTCCCTAAAAAGGTATTTAGATCATAAATTCAATTTTCAATAGTATTTTGAGAACAGCCTTTTCATTCTAGTGTAAGATTGCGTCCAAACTCGGAAACCAACTAAATGGTCCTTTAGACTTTTACTGATCCTTTCCGAAGTAGTCGAAAACACCCTACAAAAAGGTTTGCCTCGTCTAGCTAAGAATGAACACTAACTTAGTTTCAAGAAGGAAGAGGTCAACTACTAGGAGCTGTAACAGTTATAGATGAATTTTTAAGTTTATTGCGAGTCAAAAGGTGTTTTCAGCAGCAATCCGACAACCACGATCAAAAGTTCTAATCTATGCATCCCCCATACAGCCTCGATTTCATTATCATCAGCACCATGAAACAGCCATTCAAGTCAACTACTTAACATATGATTCCTTGTTCTTTCTTGAGCAGTTGAAACGTAGTTTAAGGAGATTTTTTTGTGTTTTTTAAGTAGATGGATATCTAGTCGGTGATCTTTCTCGACTATGTGTGTCAGCCATCGTTTTCCATTCGAAGATGTTATTTATACCTTCGTTTAACCTCCCTTAGTTTCCCGCCCAGTTCCACTTTAGTTTTCCAATGGGCACTGTAATGTTCTAAACGCTCGTCCTTCTGCACATTTTCTCACAGTTAAGCCAAAATCGGATAATTCCATTCTGCGCTGTGTTATCGATACCTTCTTAACGAATATTTTGGTAAGAACTTCTGCTCCATACATTAAGAATCTGCTTAGGATACTGCTTAAAGACTTTCGTCTTCAGACTGATTGGGACGTATGTCTTAAATAGATCTTTGAGTTTTTCATACAAAGCTCAGGTATACTTCTGAGGAGTTTGCACGATCAATTAGCTTTACTGATTCGAATTCCATAGCCAAGATAAGTGACGTTTATTTAAAGATTAATATCTCATGACCAATCTCTTATATTCAAACCACCCTTCTGTGTTGTTTTCTGCAATTACTGTAATGTTTTATGATTTCCTTCAAATCATTCGCTACTAGTACTACGTCGTCGAGTATTTCTCCGTCAACGATAACTCAGTTTTGAATGCATGTCTCCTGGCGCGATTCCTCTCTTAATTTCTATTTTGTTTGCGGTAGTGCGCAGATATGCAGTTATTGTCGCATTTTGGTATATATGGTGTACGACGTTGCGGTATCTATGATCGGTTCTGAACTTCCTCAGTGTAGGTAGAATTGGCTACTTCTACAATGTCGAATGCCTTTTCAAAATCGACAAATATCAGAACTAAGAATCTGTTATACTCGATTCTTTTTTTCTACCAAGATTTAATGCACTACAGATGATCATTAGTTTCAGAACCAGAACTAAAACCTGATCCTTACATTGACCTTTTCTAGTTCTTTGGTAATTATTTAATTGAATGGTACATAGAAAAGTAGTTGAAAAGGGCTAATTGGTATGTAGTTTTCTCTTTCGTTTGATACCTTTATATTTCCAAAACTGAAAAAACAGCTGCGGAGAAAACGATTCACTTTTAATGAGGATATGAAAGAACTCGTTGGCACGTATTTTGTAGGGTTACCAAGAGATATTTGTTATGGGAATTGCCTTGTTGGAAAAGAATCGCCATACATGCATTGATGTAAATGAGATCGGTGTTAAAAATTACAATTTTACTTGGCTTCCAAGTCCTGATTTTAATAAAGCCTTATCAAGTCAGTAATTCATCCCTATAATTAACCTTCATAACTAATTAAACTTCCTCCATCCTCAACTTCAAATATTTCCAGTTTATTAGCATTAAGCTTATTGAAGGTATCAAAGGCATCAATATATTCCAACGAATAGCTCTTTGAACGGATTCGCTCTAGTGAGGATCTGAGGTACAAAGCAGCTTCAAAACATAGTTTTACACCGATTTTTGCCGGCGTTTACGGAAGCGTTGAACATCCCAAATCAGCTTGAAGTTCAAGAGAAATTGTTGGAATATTCATATCCTAGTAAGCATTCATGTTGATGCATTAATGTATATTAAATCGGACGCCCACTTTTGACACTTGCTGATGCTGCGGCGTTGTTTACCAGCATTTCCATATAGGAGGAGGGAAAAATATTCCCATCCCCATCACGGTAGGACTTTTGAAGATTTTTCGCAGCTCCGCATAGGGATTACAGGACTTTGCAACTAAACGGAATGTGTATTTTTATCTGTGATTAGCTACAATGAAGACTATTTTTCTTAAAGTATCTCGCGCTTCTAAACTTTTAGAAGTCTGCTGATCTCATTTACAGGGAAGTTTACACTGCTGCTGGCTTGAAGCTTCATGACCCTGTAGAATTGTAAACTACAACATGGAAGGAGCAATCTTTAAATCTGTTTGTACAGTTTTTACTCGTCTTGGGGTACTCAACTTCTACACAGTTTGCATAGCGTATAAAATTGCTTTGTGCAATTACTAACCACACTTGTTTCCATTTACGTTTAGAAAATACTGCTGCAAATGCGATTTAATTTACGACAATAGAGTTACTGAGATCCAATTGTGTGTGATACTCTTCGCGTTCTGGAACATTAAAAATTGAGGATATAAGTCCCTCTTTTTTGGAATATTTTTTCGTAACTTGCGACAAACAAGTGCTGTTGAATACGTATCCTACGAGAGCTTGAAATAAAACCAAACTAATGCAAAGATATTATTTAAAGTTGTTAAAATAGTTTGATTTTGAAGGAAACATTTCAAAGGACTCATTAAAATAAATTGTTGTAAGCGTCCAGAATAAATTTTAATTAAGCGTTTTACACATATTTCGATTTATATACCTGAACTGACATTCGAAAACATTTGTGGGCACATATTACTCACCATAGAAGTAAATACAACAAGTGGGGTGAAATAAGCAATGGTTTTCCTTTCATCTAATTCCCGCTTCTATATAATGCAAAGTAGAGAAATAATTTATTAACCACTCTGTTATTTACATTTTCCTTTGCATTGCTATATCTATTGTCTAAATATGGCTATTTTTTAAGTTGATATTTAAAAGTAAAAACTGATACTAGCGGAAAGAAGTGTAAAGAGCCCCTGGCGTCCAACGGGCGGTGCGAGAGAGATTTATTTTGCTCATTGCATTGGTTTTTAATATTATAACTTTAAAACCATTTTTCTCGATTTTTTCAGATGTAACATATTCAAAATTTTATATAATTGAAAACAACATAAAAATTACTACCAAAAGCAATAATAAAAAATACCGGTTGTCATTTAAAAAAAAGTCTTTGACGTCATAACTTTTAAAACAAATGACGTAGCAAAATAAAAGTGGTTGTAGTGTATGTCCTATAATTAAAATCGTTATCCCCTTCAATATTTTTTCATAAAAATTAATATTAACAAAGTTAATGAATTTATCCGTTACTTTATTTCAAAACTGTATAAAGAGGAGCACTGGTAGGTATCGACCCAAACAGGCATATTTCTTTAAATTGTCTACAGTTTTTAACTCTAACATCTACACACGAATACGAAGAGGTAGAAAAATTCGTCGAAAAAGAACATAAGCAATAAACAACTATAAAAGCACATATACAGTAGCCATCGGAGATTTCAATTCCAGACTTGGCAACAAACTAGAAGGTACTAAAAAAATGTGAATTTTGGCCACGGAGCAAAAGATGAACGAGAAGAAATAAGGCAAAATTTTATGGAAGCTCACAAAATGTTTACAATGAACACATTTTTCAACAAAAAACCACAAGAAAAATAGACGTGGGTAGCACAAAACTGAACAGCGAAATATGCAACAGACTGTATTTTTACAAAAGAAAAAAACATTCCACAAGAGACCACAGTTATAAGTGCTATTCTACCGGAAGTGATTAAAGGCTACTTCGGGCAAAAATAAAAATGGAACTGAACCGGACAGAAGAAAATGTAGAACATACAAAAATAGACGCAGAATAGAGCAATATCTGAAGAAATGGAGCAACGCTAAACAACTTCAATTGCAATGGGATACAAACTTAGTTCTATTACAAGACCATGGATTTGTCTGTCTAAATCAATTCAGGCATGTAATTATTGTTATAAGGACGCCACTTGATTTAATTCTCTCAGCGAGAGATGATTGGCATTCTCTAATCCAAAAGGTAACGACCTCGTCAAAGAGGGTCGTTGAAGTTAGTAAAGCTAGAGAATTACCTGGTCCTCCACCTGTTAACGTCTAACTCGCTCATAAAGTCACCTGCATGCAGTGGTACAGGAAGCTTATTACTACATGAGGTAATGATTCTAAGGTGACGTCACGGTTGCAAACCATATTTTATCAAACTTATTAGGCTGATCACAATCCTACATGTCTATTGACGATATTAGATGCCCCTTAAGAAGGGCTTGAGGTGTGTCCGTAAATAGAACACATGAATAATACACCTATATACTATTCGATTCAACGTGTTAACAATACCGACTTGAACACACAGCAATCTGGAACCAGCAAAGTTCGAAGGGGCTTAACTCCCTGAATGCATACTTTATGGAATGGAAAGATTAGCCCCACACCTCGACAAGAGTGATCCTCGGAGATGTCTGTCGGAGTGACAGAAATGTGATAGTTTTGGTCTGAGCACGAGCGAGTTACTTGTGTTGTCCTCTAGGTCTTATGCGGGCTGTAGAATGGAACTGACGAAATCAAGCATTTCCGTATTAACCGGCAGCAAAACTAAAATATCGCCCCTGCCATTGATAATGGCGCAAAACTGTAAAAGTTTGAAATAACATAATAAAGTGCAGATTCGTTTCCCTGGTACGGAACGTTTCTTGTAGAGCTCTTATAAAAGCACCTGCAACTATCCGTCTGGCAATATTTTATATAATTTCTAACGAGTTTAATCTTTTAGGGTTTACCGACGAGTAAACTATTGGTTTATAATAAATTGAATGCATGTTCTATATATTAGTCGTAGAAGAAGCGTTGATGTTTCAGGGCTTCACTCATAATTCTCAAACGCATTTAAGATCATAAAGATGTACAGATCAAGTTTATTCAAAAGACATTACAGTGCGAAAACTTTCATTCTAACGGTTTTCGACCATTGTTCTTAGCTAAAAGACAAACGTTGACTGGAGACGTGAAATTACCTGTTATGTTTATTGCCACAAGATATAGAGTAACACTTAAAATTGAACACCATTTAGTTGAAATGGCACTGGAATATGTCCCATTGAATTTTACTCTAAAACGCCTTTCTTACGTAACTTTACCGAATCATCCTACTACGGCGCATTGCTTTCGACAGAGGCTCTTCAAGCCACCCGAGCTTTTATAGCCGGTGTAAACGTCATTTACGTTATTTAATATTTTTGTCTATTTCATTACGTGCTTCTGTTATTGTTAATTATTAGTTGCTTACGTTTACTCTTTTCCCGTCCGATTAGTGCTGGTTTATAGTAGTATTAATGTATAGTTAACATTGTTATACTGACTGTATGTTATTGTGTTAATATTTGCAACTGCTTAGCTGTGTGTATTTGATAATATACAAGTGGTTATTATTAAAGCTGATAATTATATGAACGCAAATGTACGAAAATATGCGCATATATATGCATACATTTTGTTGAGTATATGCACCCAAAGTTACAATATATGCAAATAATATGCTCTATTTCTTTAAATAAAGTAGAAGTATACTAAATAATGTTAAAATTTTAATTATTTTGTTTGAGTATATTTATTCATTCTAACGTTTGACTATATAAGACTATATAAACATGGACTGCGAACGCCAACTTCACGTTGTAAGCCAAGATAAAAATGAGTTTTCCCCTAACCCCGCCAGACTATTATTCATCCAACACTCCAAATTAGACCCTTGAAATGGATTCTATGTTGGCTGATTCCTTATACAATTATTGCTTATATGGGAAAAGTGGGGGTTGCTGGCAGATTATGTTTATATAGTCAAATATTTTAACAGGGTTTTCCCCGTTTCTCTGCTTATTTCGATAAGCGCATTGCCCTCCATTGGCAGAAAGTGAAGGTATATATCTCAATTGCACACAAAACTTTTATTAATAAATTCAATGAAATAGTAAATTTTACAAAAAAAAGTTCATTTATTACCAATTATTGATAAATATAACCAAATATGCAAAATCCAAAAAGTATGCTGAAAAACGTATAAATATGCAAAATATGCAAAATGAAACTTGGCTTAAACGATTTGTTTTCACATAATTAGTATACATATGCAAACAGTTTCGCCGGCATATCAATTATACAAAATATGGATTTGCCATATAATATCAGCTTTAGTTATTATACATATTATACACTAAAGTTTATGTCTTATGGTTATTGAAAATCCTTTATAACCCGATCGTCAAGTGAGGTTGTTTCAGATCATATAGCTATCGACTACATTTTTGGGTTTATGAGTTCTCCTCACTATCATGGCATATTTTTGCATTAAATTTTATTTACTAGTTAGTGAATAAGTCGGCCGTCATATATGTTCATATAGTCATGATAATTTGAAATTAATTGAAAGTTATCGTATCTACATATTAGTTTCTCAGTACTTGAATATCTTTATAGTACATTATAATGTTCAAAATACCAGCGCCAGCAATCTGAGTTAAATATATCTCACATATATTATATTCTGGCAACGCAAAATCTCTTCAGAAGTTCGATTTTTCAGAGTCCCACTTTTCCTAATATAAGCTTTTAAGTAATCGTTAACTTACAAGACTTTTCCGAACCGTTGCTATGGCGACATGTAAGAGTTGAAAATGATCGCTTAGATTAATCCCTCTGCAAACCAATTAAAGTCCGCTCTCGTATAACAAACTACCAAATTAAAGTCTAGTTTTGAAAACTAATTTTACAGCTGAATGGCTCGAGGTTTCGCTTTGCGGTGCAGCTAGAGCTGCGTCTCAATTTTTCACAAGATGGATTAAAGCAAGTAATTAGGCGACTAAGTATAGTATTGCACAACTCTATTCCTTTAATTAAGAGAAGCCTTGGTAGGAACACGAAAGACAATCTACTTTAGTTAATTAGTGGAAGCTCTCTGAAAATTAAAGCATTAGCAACGGTAGTTAACAATCGAAGCTGTATCCAGAACAAATCATGAGAGACAGCTTATTTTCGAACTATAACTGTGCAGATATCAACTTAGTTTCCAACCACAACTAAATATATCATTACGATACACTTAAAGTCGGCCACCAGCATCACATAAAACGTGCGACTGAAGTGGAAAGCCTTCATTAAAATGCGCTGAAGGAACTTTATGTCCACCATTTAAAGAAATGGCGCTAGCAGTAAAGAGTTATATGAAAGGCCAAAGGTCCGAGAGCCCTAAAGGTCGAATTATTATCTGAGCCGGCTGAAGCGCCGAGTCGCTAGAAATATTAATGAAGATGCTTAAAGAGTTAATTTAAATTGCGGGCGTCATGTCGTTCTGCTATTTAGCCAGACTCGTTCCAGCTTTCCAAGCAAACCGCGCGCTACGCACTGCGAGTCTTGAATCGGCGCACACGTGAAATAGGATACGCGAAAGGTCAAGCTCCGAACGAGCGCTAAGATAAGAAAAACAAAACCTAAACAAATATAAACATCTGTGAAGCCGGAACGTGAGATTTTATTTTGTGCCACAGACACACAGACAAACACACATTAAGGAAAATTATATTATAGATATGCATATTCTATAAGACCACATTGAAAGTTTGTCCAAGATTACTAAGAATACAGACGATTTATTAGTGTGATCCGAATAAAGTTTGTTGTATAAAATGGAAAATCGATAAACTCTAGTCACATTTATAATATCTTTACGAACTAATCGCCTTTGCTATCTCATAACTTGCAGTCTTAAAGCTCTTTAGAATTTAATTAAGCAATCATTCGGCATTACTGAAAATACGACACAGAGACAGTTTTATAAATTTCCACTTAAATCCAAAGGTTATTTATGTCTGTTTCTGGAAGAGGAACAGTTCAACTATTAATTGAAGGGTCAGGGCCCTAAAAGGTATAAATCCAACTAAAAGAAAAAATCGAAACGTATCCTGAATAACTTTTTTGAAAGCATAAAGTATTTCTTTTTGGAAACTCTTCCAGTTTTCTTTTATATATAATATTTTAACCAAGTTAAATTTCCTTAAGTAAATGTTCACTCTTAAATTGTTTCTCTGATACATTACAAATTATCATATCGAGGCCTATGAAACAAGCCGTTGCAGCCTAATATGACTAGAAAATGATAACGTTGATAACTTAGCATTACAATAAGTACAATTTTTATGCCACTTGACAAGCGATGTGTTAATAAATATTACTTAAAATTACAAATAATAACTTAGGTGAAAAACAGTGTTATTACAGTTTGAGAATATCATTTCGTAAGTGTAAGTTTTTTTTTTACGGTTAAAAGGCACCACACTTCGAGAGCATATTGATTTTCACGTTTTTTAATTTCATTTTGACTAGCTCCGTCCTAATGCCTTAGTGTGCTCTGCGTAACTAAGTCATGTCTTCAATTGCTTGCAAGTGTGTCTACACACCTACGCGAATTCTTGTTAATCGTGTACTTTTCTGCTTCTTTTTGCTGGCGGCCGTTAAGCCGATTGCTCACATTATACGAGGTTAAAGCTTGCTTTACCTTTGGGCTGTTTAATAATGATTTGCAAGGGTAAAATTGTGTCCTTATCTTGCTCGCGTTGCCGCGGAACCTTATAGGTTGAACTTACCCAATATTATTGGGTCTTATCGGCCCATCGCATTTGATTGCGGATTCATATCGGCGTTGCGAAGCGATTCTGGAGCCGTGAGCTTTAGATATGTGTACGCTCGTTACGTCTATGGTTCGCCTGGCTCTGCCTCCTACCATTCTATCAGTTCGCCAGCGTTTTCGAATTGTAGCGGGACTTGTCGTTGTCTGTTATCCTTTTGATGCAGAATGACAATGTTTGTCTAGCGTTGTACAACTTGTCGAGTGGTTTTTGCAAGAATACAAGTTTTGGAATTGGTTTCCGGCCCTCGCCTGCTGTTGCGGAGCAGATACACTTGCAGCTTTAGTCAGATATTGGTTCTCTCGCCGTTTTGGACGCATTAAAAACGCTATACCGAGACTATTTTTCACGTGAGCCAATACCATCTGGAGTGAGTTAATTGACGAATGCGTTGCCATCAAGCGCGTCGGTCTTGAGCCAGCCTGTGGATGCTTGGGAAGCGCGCTGTTTTGTTTATCTGGGTCCTCTTTCACATGCATAATGTGCATAAGGAGATCAACTAAGTGAAACCTATAATCAGGTTTTATGCACTTTTTATCTATATAAAGCTACAAGCGCTGTGAGCCGTGTTTCGGTACGAAAGGCTTCTCCCGTTTTGCTATCGAATTTAACCAGAGTTTCGGACACCGGCTCCGATATACAGCTGGCGGCACTAGCTGCGTGTCTACCTGATGATTTTTCCCAACTAGGGAGCTGAGATGTATCGCCACCGCAATTGGTTTTAATTTGTTGTAAACGATGTTTGTACTGTTGGTTGAACTTTTCTGTAATTTAGTGTTAAATCTGTACTGTTGGTTACCTGAAATGTACGATAAATGTTTAATGAATTAATGATAATTATACTGTGATACCAGCCTCTTGATTTTGATTTTGTACAGCTACCTGTACAAGAGTTGAGCTTCTCTTTCAGAATATTGTGTGCTACTTGAGTTTACGAATTCTCTTTAAATGCCTGGATAAAGTTGTCGTTACTTGGTAAAGATTCGTTGACGCCCTTTTGACTATTAATTAATTCGTTTAAAAAACTGCACGCCGTCTCAATTTGAGCTAGTTTCGGCCGGAAATTGTATCGAAGTGGCCATAAAGTTTTTTTTAAAGATTAGCCGACGTATCGATTAGTTATGATAACACGTTTTCTCTTTCTTGTTATTAATTGTAATTAAGCACTCGCTTTATTTAGTTTTGAAATTGATCCTACATTCGTTAAGGGCTGTGCTGTTAGTTTGCGAAGAGTCACTACTGAGTTCCTGGCTATCAGATGGAAACTATTGTTGCTGTTCCTTATTTATTACCGCAGTCGCCAAAGGGTGCTTGGTAGATTGGCAGTTGTCTGCCGAAAATCTTTACCTTCGTATATCCGAGAACGTTGCACAGTTTAAAAGTTCTCTTAAGCTAATCGACTTATCAGTTGTATCAAAAGACTCTTTGGCGCCCCCTGGTAATTTAAGCACCCGTTGCTAATTATAAAAAAGAACCGCACGCCGCCTTCACTGTAGCTAGTCGGCCCTTCGATACGTCCATGTGGCCTGAATGATTATTTGGTACTAGTTGCAGCTGGTTAGAGTAATTGAGTCTGATTAGTCTGGGGATTGAATCTAAAATTACCTGTGGGTCGTGGCAGATTGCAATCTTTCTATAATTCAGCATTTCGGAAATTTTATATGGTGGATGTAGTAAGTCTTATAGTTTTTTAGGTTTTACCTCTAGAACAAATGGGCATGTTCTTCCAATACTTAAAACTGTTAACTGTAGCTATGACCTGCAGAAGTAAAGAGATATTTTGAATCCCTCATGTTTGCAAAATATTTAGAATATTATATCAAAAACAATTCTATACATTAAGGAAATTTGAAATTCGAACTGCTAAAAAATCTTAATTAATAATTAATAATGTTAAAGTGATGGTACAACGACACTAAGAAGATCGCAGGATTGAAATGGATAGAAACAACACAACATCGCTAAAGATGGAAATCGTTCAGGGAGGCCTCTGTTCAACAATGGACGCAAGAATGCTGAAAAAAAGAAAGAAAAGAAATGTTGAAGTATTTTTGTTTGTAATTTCTTCACATCCGATAAAACACTATCATACACAGAATGTGCAATGGTACAATTGCGTTTAAAAGATTACTATTTGTTAATTTGCTCTCCGATTATTATGCAGGACTGTCTAGAACTTTTTGGTAGTCAGCCACTAATACTGAAAAGTATAATTTATTTAGCGTTTCAGTAGTAATAGTTATTAATACTTATGTGATGAAAAATGTAGTTTCACTGCTCTGCTATTATTTGCTGAAAATTTATCCTGCAGCATAGCAGTCATATGAATATAGCAACGCAGTGCGAAGGTGTCAGTTAGTAAGTTCTCAGGAGCTCACTGCAACGTGAATATAATCACATGGCCTTTCATAACAACGAAGTCAAGTGTTAAAGAGATTTGGAGATTAAAGTTTGTCTACAAAGAAGTTGCTTCAGTGTGTAAATACACGAAAAATATATGACGTTATAATCAAAAGAAAATAGCGCCGTGATGCAGGAGAGGCAGTGTTAGTAATAGATACACTACAGTACAATAATCTAAGGAAGTGTGATGTAGCTAAAGTGAGACAGCAGTGAGAAAGAACTCTGGTCACATTAGAGGAGGCAGGAAATAAACAAAAACAGGACAAGATTAACACGAAGAGCTCAAGTGGAGATAAGCAAGAGAATACAAGAAGAAGAACAAGAAGCAAAAATGTCGAACACGTAAATGATACTAGAGGCGTTAAGATTTATGCAAACCGACATGCTGGAAAATAGTTTAGACGTAAAATCAAATAACGAAGAAGGTAGAAGATGAAGAATGGAAGCAAAAGCAAGTTTAGTGGAAAAAAGATTGCGAGATAAAATTGATGAATTGCAAGTAACATTTGGACAGTTGGAAAAGACAAAAAATGAGAACATTATAATTAAGGGGTAAATATAGAGTGAGCATAAAAAACAGGAAAAGAGATAGAAGACTTCACAGACAATAATAAATGCACGTTATCCATATTTCTGTTTGCCCATGAAATAGACAATTCGGTAAAATTGTGCGGAAAGAAATGTTACGGCAAAACTATTTCACAATGTGTAACAACTACGGTAGACGTGTGTCCCTCTCAACATTAGATCGAATAGCAATAAACTACACTAATTATTGTATATAAGTCTCTTACCTTATTTGATTTTTTAATATACTTTTGAACTTATTTGTGAACATAGAAAGGCTAAATATATCTTAAAGGCTAGTTGGGCCTGGCTACTCCATTCACATCTTATTCTACAACTCTTCATCTCTTCACCAAATGTAAACCCCTTCAGTAAAATAACCTGGCTCTACAACTATACAATTTATGTCCCAAGTGCGTCCTCAACGGGTGCAAGAAATAGTCCACGGAACTACATAAATCGAAATATTGCATAAATTCAAGGAACATCGGGGACACACATCGTGGTGATGAACAATAAGCATAAACTTAGATTTAGGCATATATTAAAAAGAGAGCAACCAGGAGATCGGCAAACAAAAAGGAGACACGAATTGGTTTTCAGAAGCTTCCTATCCCTGGAAAGATGTTTGTCTGGGATAATAATGAAAAATATTTGCTACCACAAACGAACAACAGTTAATATTGCCAGACCGTTAAGAATACAGTTGAGTTTATAGAACACGAAGGAAGGGATGAAATGATAGTCCAATGAAAAAAAAAACATGCAACGTGAAGCGAACGTACAATGAACCAGCCGTTAAACAACCTGTGGCGAAAGCAAAAAAGTTACAAAATATAATCTATGGCAATATAGGAAGCGAAACCAAAAAATAATACGATTAGTCAAACGAAAGATAATATTTTTCCTACAGTGGGGAATGACTAGAAAACTGGACACAAGTAATTTTGTGGGAAAGAGAATAAAATTGAACATAATACAGTTTCACACACTGTCAGAAGGGGTTCCAGGAAGACCATCATAAAATAAGTAAAATACTGAACACAGACGTTCTTACAAAAGAAGCAGAAGAACAAGTGCCTACAAAAAATTTTTTGAAAAACTCCAAGATATGGTCGAACGGTTGCCCATAGGAAGCTTTAAAATTGTTCTGAGAAACTGTAGAGCTAAAATAGAGCGGAAGAACTTGACAGATTTACCTAGCTCTGTAGCTAGTTTTTCTAAGTCAACAGAGTACCTTCTCTGAGGCGAATGTCGGGCAGTACTTCACAACCTTTTCTGGCCTTTCGTCCATTCTCCACCAATTCTTTCTCTCGCCCATCCTATAATTCCTGTTCTTGGCTGAAAAGGGACGCTAGGTCCTTATAGCAGCTCGCCCCTAATTGGGGGAATTGAAATTACCTTTAACCACTTTGAGGCTTCTAATGGAAGTGAAAAACTTATTAAATTTAAAGATCATTACCAAGCTTTGAAAATATAGCGATAGGAGAAAGTACCAGAAGTAATGGAAATTGACAACGCGCATTTAGAGAGACAAAACGAGCATACAAAGAAAATGCATTAAGGGAACAGGAATAGAAGTACTACCCGAAGATATAGGAAATTTCTACCTCGAACTTAAAAAACTAAAGAGACGCCTTATTATTGGTAAACTTTATTGGGGTAAGGTAAAATATGGAAACAATAATTTGAACAAGTGCTAGAAGACAAGAAACACGACATGATTTAGAAGACGAAATAACTCATCGATCAGAGAGAGAGAGAGCAATAAAAGCTAAAAGTCCGAAAGAGAATGAGGTAAACACGGAATAGATAAAATATTGAGGCCAGTATCTAACACAACAATTCACCGACTGATTCAAGAGATTTGGAATGAGGAAATAATATCAGAAGAATTAAGCAAAGCCACCCTCGCCTCGCCCCTATATAAGAAAAAGAACATATTTATCGAATTGTAATAACTAAATAAATTTTTGACACGTCAAGAGGATTGCGATGAACGTTTGTTTATTTTTATTATGTTTTTTACTAACATCTAATACACAAGTGTCTAAAGAGAACTTGTCATTCATCGTATTGCTGACTTTTTGACGAACAGCAAGTAATTTTAGACTCAAGACTCAGACTTTTTTTTTCCTGTAGGAAGGAGGGGAAAATCTTCAAAAGACGCCCGGAAAAAACGGAGTTTATCCGGGTGTGTCGGATTCGGCTGGGAAGGGGGGGCCCAACCGCCTACCGACTAAAAACCCCCCCTTCTTGTCGCTCGCCGCACCGGGATCCCGGTTGGTATTGCTTCAGCGCGGTTTGCCCCTACTAATTATGGTTGTCCTGCTTGCCTCCTTCTCTCCTCTTCTTCCTTACAGCTCATGACTTTTGCTACTTCGGTCTCTATAACTTTCCATTTGTCTTCACTCTCTAACATGTGGCTAACGATGTTTCCTGGGGTAAGCCGCTCCCCGAGTAGTTCCGCCATTCTTGCTCTTTCTTCTCCCCATTTCTCACACTCGAAAATAGTGTGCTGAGCTGAGTCTTCTTCGCCGCAGTATGTGCAGGCACTGTTGTCCCGTAGGTGCATTCGGTGCAGGTATGCGTTAAAGCAACCGTGTTCCGTCAGGAACTGGGTCAGATGGTATCCCACCTCGCCATGTTCCCTCTGGACCCATGGAGTTACTTCTCTAATAAGGATTTTTGTCCACCCTGCAGTCTCGGTATTTCGGCGCCATTCGTCTTCCCATATGCGCAGACTCTCCTCTCTTGCTTCTTTCTTTGCCGCCCTTCTATTTGCTCCAGCTGCGTACGAGCGTTCTCGTGCCAGCAGGTGAATGGGAACCGTTGATGCCACAACTTGAGCCGCCTTAGTAGATACGGTCCTGTATGCGCTGGCTATTCTGATAGCCGCCCGTCTTTGTACTCTCTCCAGTTGCTTTCTATGATTAATGGAGGACAGGCACTCATTCCATACTGGAGCCCCATATAGTAATACGGAGTTTGCTACCGAATACAGCACCTTCCTCCTACTGGGCCTTGGCCCACCAAGGTTGGGCATCAATCGACTAAGAGCTGCTGTCGCTCTTTCTGGCCTCATTGCTGCCTGTTTAATGTGTCTTCCCATAAGCATGTTTCGGGATATGATTATGCCAAGGTATTTTACACTTGGTTGGCTCCCTATTTTGCCGTTATGGAGTGTCACCTCGACGGTTTGCAATGTCCTCTTCCCCGCGAGTATGACCATCTCTGTCTTCTGGGCCGCTAACTCCAACCCTTTCCTCCTCATCCAAGATTCCACTCTGTGAATAGACCACATGATGTCGTCCTCTATGGCTTCCTGGTTCCTACCGCAGACCACTAGTGCGAGATCGTCTGCGTACCCGACCAGCGTTGTGTCTTCGGGCAGTTCCAAGCTGAATACATCATCGTAGTACACGTTCCATAGTGTGGGCCCCAGGACGGAGCCTTGGGGAACACCACATGTCATGGTCATTGTGTGTCCTTCGCCAACCAGTAACCTTCTCTCGTGTAGGTAACTACATAGCACTTTGCGTAAGTACAACGACACCCTTCGTTCTTCAAGCACTTGCATAATTTTCTCCCACGGGACAGAGCCGAAGGCATTTCGGACATCCAATGTAACTAGGACGGCATACTTTTTTTGTCGGTTGGCCTCTTTGGCTATGTTGAGGACTGTTTGCACGGCATCTATTGTAGATTTTCCTTTCGTAAATCCATATTGTCGTCGTGCCAATTCCCCTTTTTCCTCGATTTCGTCTAACAGCTGGCGATTCAGAACGTGTTCATACAGCTTGCCCATAACGCTTAGCAAGCACAGCGGACGGTAGCTCTTCTGGTTCCCTTGCTTGCGTGGTTTCTCGATCAGAGTTAACCTCCCCGTTTTCCATATTGTGGGGAAATTACCCATTTTCAGCTCTGTATCGAAAACTCTACGACACAGTTCAGTGCTTTCCGCGTCTAGTAGTTTGGCCACCTCCGGGTGTATACCATCTGGTCCTGCAGCCTTGTTGGGTTTCATCTTTTTCCCAGCTTCTATTACCTCTTCGGCTTTGCATGTGGGTATTTCCTCAAGGGGAACCTGCAACGTTGGCCATAGTTTTGGCTTATGCTTCGGAAAAGGTTTCCGTGCCTCAGCCATCTGTTCTTCGTCGCTAAGCGTGATTGGTGTGTGTAACCCTAGCTTACCGGTAACTATTTTGTAGCCGGTTCCCCAGACGTCCTCATCTACTTCTCGACACAGGTTCTCCCAGCATCTCCTTTTGGCTGTGTTTATCGCTTTCTTTAGCTCCCGTCTCTTCTCTTTGTACCTGTCTTTTAGGGCTTGCTTCTGTTGTGCGTTGACGTGGCGGTTTTTTATTGGCTCTTGTGGCTTTCCGTCGTGCTTTCAAGCATTCGCGTCTTATATCGGCTATCTGTATGTTCCACCAGTAAGCCGGCCTTTTACCGTGGTTTCCACCCTTCTTACGAAGGTTATCGTTGACCGCACTTACTACGGCTTCCATGAGTTGTTTAGCAGTGTACGTTTGGGATCCCTGTACCATCTTTTCTTGGATTTGGGTAAGCAGTAGGTCCTCCTTCTCCCCGTCATAAGTCCAGCCTCTTTGGTATGCTACTTGTCGGCCGTTTGTCGTTGTTTCGTATGACATTTCTATGAAGATGTTTCTATGAAGGCTGAGGTTTTCGCTCTCGTCTACATACCACCTTCTAATCTTGTTTTGAACATCTGATGTACACATTGTCACGTCTATGTAGGACCTACTCTCGTTACGTTCGAAGGTTGGACTATCCCCTTCGTTTAGCACTCGTAGATCGTACTCCTCCAGCCAGTCAACTAAAACACTGCCTCGTCGGTCTTCGACTGGCGAGCCCCATCTATGGGCTTTAGCGTTAAAATCGCCTCCTATGAGTGTCTTCCTTCTGCCCCTAATAGCACGCCCCCAAACGGATAGGTAATCTTCGAAATGTTCCAGGGAGATGTTTGGAGATATGCAGCAAGAGAGGATATCCATACCTTTCGTAATGACTCTCACGTACCCGTTACCACGTTCTACTCTTCCGATAGTCAGCTTGTTACTTGCAATGTATACCGCCGCATCAACATTATTGTCGACTATCCACCTCGTGCTGCTTCTTGCCATATTCTTGTTCGGTTCTGCCACTAAGCCAATGTCAAATCCCTCTGCTGCACATGTATGCCTAAACAGGTCCGTCGCTCGCTTACCCCTATCTAGGTTAACTTGTAGTATCTTAATCACGTCTGTTTATGTGGAGCGTTCCTTCTTCCTCTGCTCCTGAGCCATCCCGCGGAAAACAGGACACTGCATAGATTCGGCCTTGTGGCCAGTTGTCTTGCATAAGTAGCACGTTGGTTGATTGGCACATTCTTTAATCTTATGTCCCTCTCCCCCGCAGTTATGGCAAGTCTCCCCTTTTTGTTTGCATGTCCCGGCTGTGTGCCCAACTCTGCGGCAGTTGTAACATTTGGGAGGTGATGTCGCATCTTTTACTCGCCATCTATTCCATCCTTCCCCTATCCTTCCTTTGGTTATAAGTTGGTTTGCCATATGTGCGTCTACGGTGGCAAAGGCGTATTTTAATCCTGCCCTATTTGCCGTTTGCGCCATCCTAATTTGTATGTTTTCTTTTAGGTTTTCTGCGTTATGCAATTCCTTGCATATGGTCGTCGTGACTTCGTCCTGTGGAGTAGTCTCGTCTATATCCAGAATCATGACGGTTTTTTTTCTGTACCCTTGCGTCTACGTTTGCTACCATCCCTAGCTCTTTCGTTAGTAAACCTCTGAATGCCGCCCTGTTTTTTTCTTGCGTTTCCCTGACCTTTATCTGCACCCACCCTTCTTTGGTTTTATGTACGCTACCAATAGTAACGTCCTTCGGGTCTATGGTGTTCTTCATCTTGCGTATTACATCCGCATAGGTGTTGCCATCAGTGGGTTTCAGTAGTACCGTCTCCTCATTTCGTTTTCGCCATCCTCTGGGTCCGTCTGCGTTAATATCTTTATTCGCCTCGTCACCTCGCCGTCTTCTTTGATCTCTGTGCATCGCTAGTTGGAGGTTCGCTTTCCTGCATGCGTATTCGAGTATTCTTGTTATGCGCGCCTCGTTTGCTTGCTTGGTAACAATGCACGCCGTCTTTGTTCTTCTGTTTTTTTGGGCTAGTTTCGCAACTTTTTTCATAGCATTATTGATTTTAGTTATATCTGCCATTGTCCCTTCCCCGTCATCAATTACCACGAGGTAGGTATAACTTTCTGTCTTATTTTTTGTCGTGTAGTCGTCTGTTATGATCCCGCTTGTTGTAACACAGCAAATCATTTCCTCCGATTCTACTATTCTCTCCCCGATCATCTCCTCCAGTCGCACATCCCTTTCGCTGATCTTCTTCATGGCCCAGCTGTCGTTTTTTTCTCCCTCAAGACTCAGACTAAATAGACTCAATTATTCTAACCAGCTTCAAAGTGTATCAAACAAACGTTTAAGCTAAATGGAGAAATCGGAGGGCCGACTAGCTATTATGAAAAAAGCGTGTGATGCTTTTCTATAATTAGCAAAGGATATTCAGATTAACAAGGGGCACCAAAGAGTCACTAGTACAACCGATAAATCCATTAACTTACGAGAACTCATAAACCTAATAAGCTATGCGTAGCCAAATTATTTACGACCCGGAATAGACTTCATAAATTATTTGCATTAAGCATACATACAACCAACGCTGATATAAATAGGTGTATATATCAATACAGTTTTTCTGTTACAACAATAATTAACTTATAAATACTTGCATGAATTACAAGCGCAGCCATGCTATACTAGATAGAGTCAACTCTGTGGTGGCCACTAATTACAAAAGTTTACCAGCATCATTAACAGGTTGCACGAAATCGCAACTAACAAAGTTACCCTAGTAACGAATGTAACAAATATTGAAATTCAATATTTAAATATCTAACAGATTTCTGAAGAAATTGAGTTAACGAGCAATAACAAAGTTATAGTGATACCACAGACAAGCATCAACAATTCGGCAACAACCATTCACAAGAAATAACCTCTCGCTAATTCGACGGGAACTCTGCGAATCCACGGAGCTCGACTTCAGCGACTTCAGCAACAAAATTCGGAGCAGCAGCAAAAACTTCCAACTAACAACGGAGACTCAGCAATGGTTGTAAAACTCAATTTGATCTGAAAGTATTTTGTAACTGTGGTCTCATTGTGTATGAATTAGTCGGCCTATTTCCACAGTTTATATTATTAAATCGCGACGTTTCGGAAGCTAATTCTGCTTCCGTCATCAGGCCAAATTTAAAGCTCATAATATTGCACTGAGCACCACCGCTTTTGAGATTGGTAATAAAGGAAAGTCCCTTAAAGTTGAAAATGGGAACCATCTTTGGGAGCTGTCGAGAGTGCTCGTCACGATCAGCGTGCAGTTCCGATTTAATTGCCTTTCTTACAGCTCCTAAAATACCTTACACAACAACACATCATATAATAAAATTGCATGCAACATCCTGAATGAAATTAAAAGCAGGACTAATTTAATTTAAATACATTAAATTTGAACATATGAATGTAGGTATTTGACGTAGACCAAAATTACGAAAGGGTTAGTACTCTTACTTAACTACTGTCCTGAACTGGTTACAAACTGCAAAGCTTAATTATTGACGATAGAAAATACTCAATTTCTTAATTACTTGACTTAGTGAAAGATGATGGTTAATTTTACGGCGACAAATAAGTTTCTTAAAAGGCAGGCACTTTTTAATTAACTGACCACTTCACTGTAAATCATAAACGCTTAAAAATGATAAAAACACAGTACATTTTGCTACTGGAGCCGTCGCACATCTGATTGTCGGAATGTCTTATTAGATGCGGGGAAGTAAATCTGATCGAGTCAAGCGTTTGTCCTTTGTCAATGGTGACGCTACAAATCCTCAAAAAGTAAACGAAAGACGTACATACAACTCGTAACTCTCGGTAAACGCACTTCCTCAGGAAAAGCTAGTGCAATGAACGCCCTGATTAAATCCGTTTGGGTGATTTAAAGGTTGAAACTCCCGGTATGGACTCTCGGCCGTGATAACTTAACGTCCCCGAATGACCTAAGTCCCCGGTACCATAGCCACTTGTTGCGATGGGAAAAGGCGGCAATCACTGCACAAACTAAAAAGCACACAACAACACAAATCGAAGCTGCCGGTACAACATGGAAGACATCTCGGAGTGCGGCCAGCCGCAATCAAAATTGCGAGACCGTTCCATATCTTCAACTGCTAGCTGCTTGAATGCTTGAAGATGACTTCTTTGCGAAACTGGCTCTTCGGTTCATTAGAATCGCCAAGCGGTAGTAGAGACGGCGGATTGGAGAAATCCAAGTGAGGTAATTAATCGCATGATGGAAATCTATGCCCGGGTGAAAATGCTGACCCCGCCGTTCTACACGCATGTGTTTATGGCTCATAATTAGATTTACGATGACATGTATTGCTTCCTAAACGACCCGACGAACGAATCCGTGGTCCCGAGCGTTTTGAGACAAAGGAATTACTATATGCGTTGTATTTGATTTGGGTAGCACGAAAAATTCACTTAAGACCTTAGAATTAACTATTAAAAAGCCTCAAATTAAAGCAAAGGTTTACTAATGCACTAAATGCGTGCCATTAAGTCGAGATGCGCTGGTAGAAAAGAATGCGACAAAGGGCAAAACACATCCCCGCAGGTATGCGAAAAGATCTAAAGATTTGATCTAGATACGGCCCATAAGAGTTATTGAGAATGACATAAAAAGGACGGTAAAATTAACGTGTCATCGAAGCGAGGCGCATTTTACCCGTAAACATTTTTTCAAAGGAGAGACCTAGATTACAGCAACCTGTTTTACACGATACTTGTTAAGAAACCCGGGAACATTAAAATGTTGTTTAATTTAAAAATTGAGCTGCGTACAATCGGCATTCCAATTAATTTTTTTTTTTAATTTAGGGCTGATTTGTAAAAGAGGCTTTTACTAAATCTGCCTGTTAAACATAGTATAGTAAACACCTACGCTTTCATCGTTACATTATCTAGCTGTGGTTTCATTTCATCAAAATTTACTGCTATGCAGTCCTCTAAAAACAATTCAATGTGTTATGTGTTATGCATTTTTATATTCATACTATTTGTCTACATAATATTGCTTTTCACCAGTGTGAAGTTCCTATGTTGCTTTAAATCTTCTTATCTCCGTATAAGGATTCCCGATTACATGGAAAAAGGAGAATAGAGTAATCTCAGTGAATGTTGTAACTAGAGAGGAGCCAGTCTGTTGAACATACATAGTAATGCACATGTTGGCACTTGTCGTAAATGATAGACTGGTAGAATCACTAGGAAAAACTCTTCTTCAAGAGCCAGCAGGCTTTAAATCGCATTGATCATGTTAATACACTCCATAGCAGAGCAATCCTTAGAATTAAATTCTGTTTTTGGTCTTCGTTGACTTCGAGAGACATTTGACACCCTTATTTACACAATATGGGATTACCTCCGAGAAATAGAAGTGCCTGAAAACTTAATGAATATAATCAAAGGATTCTACGCTGATTCGACCCACAGATAGGACTATAGGGATTCAATACCTGTACGTAACTGTTCCAAAAATAAGGTTGTCTTTTGTCACTAACTTTTATTAATATTGTATTGGTACTTCAAAAAGTAAATGTCATACAAACAAGCATCACATGGAACCTTATTTCGAGATTAGACAACCTAGATGATGAGGATGATATCTGCCTACTGCCACATACATAAAATGAAATGAACTAGCATCTCCAAAACCTATAATTTGAATGAAGTAAGGTTATACGTATAGTTTATCTTGGCAAGGTTGTAGATAGCAACGAATGATCCATGGCTGATATGGTTAACATAATTCAAAACGCACGCGAAAATTTTGGAACTTTGAACAAGGATATGGAATTCGCAAACATTGTCACTGAAAACTAAACTTCGTCTATAATACCAACATCAAAATAGTTTTGATATAGAGAAGTAAACCATAGAAGGTCACAGACCCACTACGTTAACACATTAGCATTACAAAGCTTGTGAGAAAAACCAAAACCAGTGAGGATATAACTGTAAATCCTCCGACGAAAATGGGGATTCTTGGGTTCTTGGAACATCACCAAATGATCTTGCAACAATTGCCTTATAGTGGAGCCCGCAAGAAATCCGAAGAAAGGGTGGACCGTAGGTCACGTGAAGAAGAACAGGTCTAAGTGAAGCATCAGCATGAAAAATATGGAACAGATTGAAAGCGCTTGCCAGAAATAGGATTAGATGGAGAAACCTGGTTGAGGCCCTATGGTGCAACTAAAGCAACAATGGGACGCTTTACACAAATCGATCACGTAAAGCATTACCACAGAACATATATAATTCACAAGATTGTGCCAACTTTTTAAGCTTCATAATTCGATATGGGACCAGGCCACTGAAATACGGTCCAGAATTGCAATAGCACAAGCATCCTTCAATAGCATAAAACATTTATTCATAAATAATGGCTTATCACTTCCGTTTAAAATAAGATTAGTTAAATGATACATATTTCCGGTATTGCTTTATGGTGTGGAATCCTGGACAACGACACAGGCATTAATGAAAAAGTTGGAGGCTTTTCAAATGTGAGTGTACCGGCGAATACTCCGAATTTCTTGGAGTGACCACATCACATAGGAGTACTTCACCGAATAGGAAAAGAGAAAGAAATTACGTTCAATATAAAAAAGAGGAAATATTAATACCCCGGCCACATAATGAGGCAGGACAAATACCGTTTACTGCAATTGCTAATCCAGGGACCGGTAGATAGCAAAAGAGGTCCGGTAAGAAGAAGACACTCCTGGCTACATAATCTACGCCAGTGGTTTAACCTCACATCTGTTCAATCGTTTAGAAGCGCTGCCAATAGAGTTCGAATCGACATGCTAATTGCCAACGTCCAAAATGTATAGGGCATTTAAGAAGAAGAATTCCATATGCTTCCATTTGGTTGCTGGTCCATTTTATTGAACTTGAACTTTTCTGCTATGATGATAGGTACTGTTGAATGTATAACGACTATTCAAATATTGTACTAACTCCGTATACATCTTACCTGCAAAACCGACATTAATAATGTTGGACGAGTGTTATGTGTTATTTTAAGATGAGTATTCTGATACCAAAACATGCCCAAACGTTACTATCTGCATAATCGAAAACATATTTGTACATTTCATTTGTTGTACTCAGTACCTCAGTAGCCTGGAACAGTCAGTGGTTATGTTGGTTTTTGATGGTAAGTCTCTGCGAGTCCGGTGTGTGCAGGTGCATTGTCATGATATAACAATGTAAAAAAACATCATCAATACTGCTTTTTCGGCCGCGGTATTCTATTGTAAAGACTGCTGCTTGGTTTCACGGTCATAACCGTATACCGATGATTCTTTGCCAGTGGTGACCCTGTACACACATATATGGTCATCTCTAACTGTTCGTTGCAGCTCAGTGCATACTTAAACCCGATGCTTTCGGTGGTCGTTCCTCAATAGAGGAGGCACAAACTTTACTGCAATTCGTTTGTTCAGTTCATCCGCTAGAATGCGTTGATGCGTTTCGTATGACAATGCAGCAAGATTTAAAACATTTGGAATGATCTGTATTCTATTTTCGAATGACGTCTTCCGCAGATACCCGGCCATCTTTGAAATTCGCAAACCACTCAAATATTCTTACTTAGCTTAAAGTTTGCTTGCCAAAAGCATCTTTTAGCATTATGTTTGAGCTGCAGTTTTGTATCGTATCGCTACTGATTTGCGCCGGGATATTCAAATTCTGGGAAATTCGGGAAAACACTTCGTATGTGTATCAAGAGATTACGCAAACTGTGAACACACAGGGCACTTCGGTTATAACTTACCATTATAAATACTGTTTGTTAGTGTTAGAGTGTTGGAGTGGGTATGTTGCATTAAAAAAGTTAAATGTGTTATATGTACGCACATGGTGTAGATATTATCACACAACATTTACTTGATTGAAAAAGCAACAAAGGTACATATATGGACAGTCGTGTTCAAATACATCTGGGACAATTTTAGTTGGTGTTGGGTTGAAAATTCAACGATATCTCCATTAATGTCATACTATCAGAAAAAGTGACATATTTCACTTACTTGTCAACGTTTTTCGCCTGTTTGTTATGGACAAAATCATAGTTTGAAAGTTTTCAATTTTCAAATAAATCCGTAGAGATATATAAAAAATTGTATCACATTTATTTGAACACGACTGTACATACTTGCTTTGATTAAACATAGCTCAAGGGAATAAAATATAATCACTGAATTATATAAATAGATGCATTCATATGTGTATAATTCTAACCTAGTCAGTGTTGGAATATATTAAACCTAGAGTTTCACTAAACCACAAATCAGTACGATTGAGTAATCTGGCGAAAACTTCTCCCGCTCAAGAAAGAAACGGAATAACATTTTAATCGCCCTTTTATAGATCCTGGAATGTCACTAGGGCTTGGAACTATTTCCGGGCTTTGTTGTCGTTGTGCTGTTTCGCTGTTAATTGTTTTCGCCCACTTCTAACTCAACGTGCCTCTGTTTCATTTCGTTGCTGCAGACGTTCGTTAAAATTTAATTATATCCTTCAGTGCAGCTGCAAACCTTGTATCGCCGGAATTTTCAATGTACCTATTTTAAACTCGCAAATGACTGAAGTAGCTCAAATAAAACACTTTTAATTACTCTGCTGCTAAATTGATATCTCCTGGAAATGGCTGCCACGACAACACTGCCTCGTTAATTTCTCTTGCTAAATTTCGAGTTTGCGTCAATTATGTCCTAGTTGACTCGAATATTCTAAACTGTCTTACCATAGGTAGCAAATAGAGGTTAGCGGACCTCTCCAATTCTACCTTAGCCTCCTGTCATTTAAACTTTGTAACTTGTAACTTTGAAATGCATTAAATAAACTGGTAGTAAATAATAGCATATCAACTTAGTTTACGTAGAAATTGATAAGACAAATTTCGCTAAAAGCGAAATTGTCTCTAAAGGACGGGAAACGGTACAAAATAAAATAGAACCTTGTCGACGCACAATTTGTCATTAACCCTGTTTTAATTTTTTCCCTGGGAATTATGGACGAAAATGATGGTGTCGTCGAAGAAACTTATAATTAGGGCTATAATTAAAGACTCCCATTTTTCTAATTAAGGAAATACTGCGTCGCAGAGCTGAGGCAAAGTGATCGCTCAGTTTTTGAAGGAAGGAAAACAAAACGTGGAAATTGGGTCGCTAGGTTCCTTTGCCGATTACCTGGAATTCTGCGTTAATGTAGTGTAGGTTAAAATAAGATTGAGTTGAGTTGCTTGTCAAAACATACTTTAAATTTTCCAGATAATATAAAAATATTTTCATTTTATTCCTCTATTTTAATTTGATTATGCTTCTAAAAATTCATACATTTTGATGTATATATACCGGGTGAATGAGACCACCCGTATCAGTATTTTTTTTTAAAGAACGGTGACTCGTAGAGAGTTGGGATAAAAAAAATTATTATAAAAGTCATACTAAAGAATCGAATGGTGATACTATTATTTCTCGAAAAAGTCAGCATCACGAGTAGTTTTGTCAACAATGTCCAGAACTCCAAAATTTTAAATGGCACCATAAGTCGAAAAACGTATTGTTGAAAAGATCGTTAAAAAAGAAGAAAGTTTTGTAGGAAAAATTATTTTACTACTACCACCCCTTTTAAATAATATTCGATTAAAGTTATTAAATTTGAAATTCGTTGTTAACAAACAAAATTCAAAAGTCGGCTTTTAAAATCTAGTTACCGAATTAAACAATGTTACAAGTGTTCAAAATGTTAGTGACATTAAAACGTGTGTGTAACATTGTTTAATTCGGTAACTAGATTTTAAAAGCCGACTTTTCAATTTTGTTTGTTAACAACGAATTTCAAATTTAATAACTTTAATCGAATATTATTTAAAAAGGGTGGTAGTAGTAAAATAATTTTTCCTACAAAACTTTCTTCTTTTTTAACGATCTTTTCAACAATACGTTTTTCGACTTATGGTGCCATTTAAAATTCTGGAGTTCTGGACAGTGTTGACAAAACTACTCGTGATGCTGACTTTTTCGAGAAATAATAATATCACCATTCGATTCTTTAGTATGACTTTTATAATATTTTTTTTTATCCCAACTCTCTACGACTCACTGTCCTTTAAAAAAAATACTGATACGGGTGGTCTCATTCACCCGGTATATATAAGCTAACGAGGAAGATGTGTTTTAGTAGTCGTTAGAGACCCAGCCTCAATGATAAAAAACTAATGCCTTTGTGTTGTGTTTAAAACACTATTTCTAATTTTTAAATATATTAAAAGAGAACATAGGATAATTTTAATCTGATTACAGTAAATTATAAAAATGCCTGCACTACAATGAACTCGTCCGTTTTCTTTATTTAGATATTAATTTTAAAATATGAGCACGATTATTATACACTGTTTTTGACATTAACGACTTAAAGTATTATTGTATTCCTTTCTTCTGGATTAATTTAACATTCCATTACACGTGTGTATTCAAAGCTATATAATGAGGAGAACCATTTATTTTAAATGTAATCTATTAATATTTACTGGGAGGCCGAACCACTGAAATCCAAACCTTCGTTACACAAGATTGAGGAATTAAGTTCAACAGAACCGTTAGCGTAAAAAACACAAAGAAAAAGAGCAATCACGCAATTAACAACATAATACAGACAATATCCAATCAAAATCTAGTCAAAACACATCACAATTGGTACCAACCGTTCAAAAGACTTGAGCTTTACCAGGAACGAGCTCTACCGATGTGTTATCACTGAAAGCTTCTAAAACCTTTACAGTAAAGATCTTTAACTAAACGCTTTCGCTGAAAGCTTCTGAAGCCCTTGCGGTAATAGCCTAGCATGAGACTAAACCCACTAAAAGCTTATAAGGTTTAACAATAATGGTCTAGTATGAAACCTTGTTATACAAATCTTATGATCTTTAGCACCAATGGTCCCTAACGCAACGCTTTCACTTAAAAGTTGTTAGCAGTAATGGTTTCTAACGAGACGCTCTTAATGAAAGCTTATGAGCCTTAGCAACGAGACAACCCCACTGAACCTTGTTAGCTTTAGCAGTAATGATATCTAACGAGACGCTCTTATGAGAGCTTCCAAAGCTTTTTCAGTAATAGTCTAGTATGCAACGCTGCTACAAAAAGCTTGTCAACCTTATCAGTAATGGTTTCCAATGAGACACACTGACTGAGAGCTTCAGAAGTATTTGTAGTAATGGTTTAGTGTAAGACGCCGTTACACAAAACGTGTGAGTTTTATCAGTAATGATCTTTAACGAGACGGTCTCACAGAAAGTTTTTGAGCATTGACACCAATGGTGTCTAACGAGAGGTGCCGGTCTTGACTGTAATGGTCTAGTGTGAGACGCTGTTAGATAAAACGTGTGAACCTTAGGAGTAATATTCTCCAACAAAACGCTTTCACTGAAAGTTTTCGAAGTCTTTGTAGTAAAGGTATAATGTGAGACGCCGTTAGACAAAGCATGTGAGCCTTAGGAGTAACTGTCTATAACAAGACGCTCTCAAAGCTGCTGACCTTTGTAGTAATGGGCTAGCATGAGATGCTGTTACAAAATAAAGATTGTGAACCGGAGCACCAACGATCTTGAACGAAACGCTCCGTCATTGAGAAGTTGTCAACCTTAGCAGTTATAGTTGCTCTCGCTGAAAGCTTGTGGGCCTTAGCAGTAATTGTATCTAACGAGACAGTCTCACTGAACACTTGCTAGCCTTAACAGTAATGGTTTTTAACAAGACGCTCTCACTAAAAATTGTCAGCCTTAACATTAGTGTTTCTAACAAAACAACTCTCGCTGAAAGTTTCTGAGCCTTAGTAGTAATGGTTTCTAACAAGGCGGTCCTACTGAAAGTTTCTAAAACCTTTGCAATGATGATATTTAACGAAACGCTCAAACTGAAAGCTTCTGAAGCTTTTGAAGTAATGTTCTACTATAAGACGCTGTTACAGAAAACTTGTGAACCTTACCACCAGTAGTCTCTAACAAGACACTTTCACTGAAACTCTGTAAGCTTTAGTAGCACTGATCTCTAACGAGACGCTCCCGCTAAAAACTTGTGAACCCTAGCAGTAATGACTCTAACGAGACGCTCCAACTAAAAACTTGTCAGCCTTAACAGTAATGGTTTTTAATTCCAAACCGCGACCTGAAACAATTCAAAACGAGTGGATTGAGTAGCCCGTCAGATGTCTCTGCCGGTCCTAAGCCCCGATATTGGAGGATAGTTATCCAGTAAGGGTATATCTTCCTGCGTGGTGTAACAAAAATAAAGAGGCTTGCAATAACGAAATAAAGCCTTCTGTTCCCGTAGCTGTAGTAATTGCGGGGCAGCTGGTGTGGAGTTGTGTATATTTTTTTATGTCTATCTATTAGTTTGTTTATTTAATTCTCCAATATAAAGTAATTATTTAAAAACTGCCACAAGAACTTTTTGTTCCCATGGACCCAATAAATACTTAATTTTTTACTTAGAGAAAACGGATTCTTACTTTATTCTAGTGCAGAGCGTTACGATATTGCCAGTAGAAAGAGGATAACTTCCAATTGCACTATAATAGAACACAAACAGCACACAACACAAAGAAAAACTAATAGATCGTATTTGACTTTGCTCTACCACATGATTGGTACTAGCGGAAGAGAATACTGTTTATCATTAGAGAAATTGCAAAAATTTACATTGTACAATAAACGAAAACATAAGAACAATTAGTTCTAAATCTTCGAAAGAGAATATAGTCGCTGGAAACACGGAGTCAAACCAGGGTAGGGGTCACATGTGTAACAGACTAAAACGAGACGGAAATTTCTAATAAAAACCATGACATGCTCCTATTTCCTGTAACTGATAAAAACCTTTGTGTCTAATATATAAAAAAAACTATGTATGTTCTCAATCTATTAATATTAGAAAATAATATTAATGTTTGTTTTTGCGATATAAATAAATTTTTCCGAAAACCATGATTAGAATCCTAGATTAAGCAAAGAGAGGAGAAAATTCGAGCATTCGGAAATTGTATTCACATATATCATTGTCTGCCTGCGAGAATGGCAGATTTATTTTGTAATTTTGTCATCTAAACTGATTCTAATTTAACTCGTTTATTATGTACAATTGTATATGTTACTAAATTTGTGTTTATCAAATATTGCACTCATTCGCAACGAATAGAATTTTAAGGAAATTTTGAAATACCTTTATCAGTAAACAGCACAGTTAACATGTTTTAAATAATATTAGTTGTCTGCACTTATTCCGTATATCTAATTTTTAAATTTCCGTAGGCATCTTCAGCTTCAAACAGTTAATCTACTGAATATTGATGTAAGTATATTTTACAATATCTTATATAATAGCATGCTAAATAAAAAGGCTAGAAAAACATTTTAAGAATAAACAAGGAGTTTCTGGCAAATTTTGTTGTAAATTTGTAAGACTAACTGTTCGGTAAACAACAAAAATTGAGAAGCCATAGCAAAAGTGCAAGTATACTATGTGAACTAAAGTATGATCAAAAATTATATTTATCAGGTCGCTATTCAACCAAAGCAATACGTGTTAAGGGCAGTTTCCAAAACGCCTTGAGAAACCCCAATTTAAAATTTGATTGGAAAAAGATTAAGCAGTGGTGGGGTTTGGAAGGCAACTGCCAATTAGCGCAGCGCCCCTCTAGCAACAAAGTTTAGATATTTTGTCATTGGTTGGACACTCCGCGACTTGGAATGGAGGAGTTTTTGTAATTTATATAAAACTAATGTGAATCCGACTGCAGGGAGAAGAAAGCCAAGTTGGTTGCATGTGATAGTTCTACGAAAACTACTGTAACAGATCGCAACCTGTTTAGCCTTTGCTTCACAAGGTGTAGCACACTCCTACACTGGAAGGACTGTGTGCGCACCGACTCTTTGCCTCTTTTTTACTCACTAGATGTAACGCAGCCGACACAGCAGGAAAACTTGTTGGTAAGACTATGGGTCCACCGACTCTTTGCCTCTCTTTTACTTCATGCTGATGTAACTGAATAACTAGCTTGACACTTTTATTGGTTAATATTTTTGTGTTTTCAGTGATTGATTAATATAAATCACATTTTCTGTTCTAGATGTGTTTCTATATTATTCTGTCGGTTGTAATATTGATTCCTAATCGCTTGATATTGCCAATTAATTAACGTCTCACAACCCTTTATAGAAACAATTATTATAAATTATTTGGTTGTTAAGGATATGTGCAGCTAAATATTTGTTGAAAATTCCATCTTGAAATAAAAAAGTTGGTTAAAAATTCAATTGTAAAAATATATTTCAACGCGTTTGTGTCTTTTTCAGCCTACATGGTTAAAATATAACATATAAAGATCTGTAAGTAATAACAACATATTAAAATAACAAACTTTCTCATTCTTTTTTTACCTTACAATTATAAAAGTTGTTTCAGTTTTAAAGTTTGTACTATTTTTCCTCCTTTTCCAATTAATAACATTGCTAATTTAGAAGAATAATAAAATATTTGGGTATTTTGAAAAGGTATCTGTTATTTAAATGTATTAAGAACTTCTGATAAAAATAAAGCAAGTTATCTAATTCACTTAATGTTAAGTTAAGAGATCCAACTAAAGAAATCTTTCCAAAGTGAAACAATAAAGCCATATCAGAAGCTCCATGTTTAAATATATGAAGGCGAAAAGTTGAAAAGTATGTGAGAGCTGATTTATTTTATTTATCTGCAAATACTAATTCAAAAAATTACTCAAAAGGTTATAGAACGTGTAAAGTTAACTATCAGAAACAAACATTATCAACGACTTCTCATTTAATAAATTTAATATATTTGTAAATGGAAAGTTGTTAAAATAGAGACTCCATTTTGACGTCTAAAAACTAAGGGCATTATTAGTGCTTTTTATGGAAAATCTCTGCAATAAAGCGATAAAAATTGAAATAGTAAATAGATTACATTGTTAATTCTACTTACAAATAGATTCATTGCAAAAAATAGAAAATCTGTTAGCATTTTACTGTGAGCATCTTTTGCACACCGTCTTGGAGGATTAGTTTAATATTACAAATGACTGATAATTTGTGTCGGTCATTCAATTTGCACATGCGCTAAAAATGGTTTCCAAAATTACAAATCTCACAAAACACAATAATTTAGTTAGTTAGTTCCTATTTATGATAATCAATGTAATTTACATTAAGTTTTTAAATTTTGAAATACTGATGATTAATTAAAAAGTAATACAAAAATGCAGTAAAAAATAAATTCAAATAAGTTGTGATAAATTATATAAATTTTTCTATGTCGGTTCTATAGTTAATTGCTGTGGGGCTTTTTTGATTTCAATAATTTCATATAGCAAGCGTTTATGTAAGTTACTCCCTCTATATAAAGTTTTTGATGAAGAAAAATTTAAATTAGTATAGTTAGTAGCGACTATTTGATCACTACAGAAATTATTTGAATGGTCAAAGTAAAATAGTTTTTGACATTTGAATTGAATAATATAAACACTTGCAAGTAGACCGTTAACGTTCTGTTTAAAATTTATGACTAGCCCATCGTAAACAATCCGGGCCACCACAACCTGCTTAAAAAAGGATCAGCTGAAATGCGGCCAAGATGGATTTGAAGGTAAAAATTTTCCTAGCGCAACATGGTAGCAAAACCAATTCGATTATATCTTCAGTAGATATGTTTATGCATACTCGTTACACAAAAATAAATTGTATAAAACGTACGTTATTACTAAAAAATTGGACATAAACACAGACTATTTTTGCGACGCAAATGAAAGGTTTCCCAATATCAATTTTTTTTCAAAATCAGGACAAAATAATTTCTACTACTGTGGTAATATTTACTTTTGTGCTCTTGGGGCTGTTTGAAAATATTCTATTACTTTATTTGTATTCGTATAATTATGGGCTTTTGACTAAACCAGCCACTGAAATATGAGACGTTCTAAATTTAGCACAAAATCGGAACGAGTTCAAAACTAATCGCCAGACCGGGGGCTCTTTTTAAGAATCGGGCTGCCTTCTGCAGGTAGTTTTTAAATTATAGACGGGCTTTTGCGGGAATTAGCTGAGAATTCCCATATGGGAATATTGTGAGGCCCGGGACGGCTGGGGGTTGCATTTTAGAATGCGAAGGTTCGGATGTGTATTGGCAGTCTGTGGGCGATGTCGCACATGTGTGAACGTGGAAGCTAATCCACCGCTGGTGTAATTTTACAGCGATTGTGTGTTTTGCAGTGATTGAATTACTTATAAGAGAGCGGATGAAACTATGAGGTCTGTAAAAAGAAATGGTAATGCTTGTGTAGCTTGCAAATGTAGTTATTGTACAGCAAAGTCGGACATTCGATTTTGTCCGCACCGATGCTGATTGTAGACAGCTTTGTTGATTGGGTCGCTGTTCATTTTTATCGTTGGCCAAGAGGTCAACTAGTCGCAGAGGGTGCCCTCGTCCCTGGATCAGTGGTCATTCGGCAAGGTGGCCCACGATCCTCGATTTAATAAGCACTGTGCTTATCAGTGACTCCAGTTAGTGCGACTGGGGGGCTTTTGGGAAGCTCAACTCACAAGCATGCCTTGTACCTGTGTTTTTTACGGTCCATGCTGCCACCGTAATTGCGGGTTACATTTACGTCGGTTGAACCCATTGATGCCGTTAACGTTCGGTTAAGGCATACTAGATGCGGTAAGCATACGTGTTTTCAGGATTATTACAGGTACATCATCGAAGGTACACCGAAGAATATACCTGACGATGTCTTCTTCGAGATGCGACGTGGGACGACGTGGAGGAGGGGGCATAAAACCCCTGTAAGTATTATGTAATAAGCACATTACTGCTAAAAGCTGAATGTTTGTTGTTTTGCTTGCATGACTGTTTGTGAAATTGGCTGGGCTTATGTTCGCTGACGGGCGTGCGTGACCACCTGTTATATGAAAGGGCTCGCTGACCACCTTGCAACCCCCCGTATCATGTTTCTGATTTACAACCCCAGACCGCAGGGGCGTTATGGCATTTCTGGTAAGTCGCCAGTTCTTGTAAATTTATGCATGTGAACCGATCTGAATCCAGGAAAAAAAATTAGCCCGGGGCACCGAAAAGATGTGCCTACACTACTTATCAATATTATAATCCTTACATATTACACTAAAACGCTTATCAGCTGAAATCTTGAAAGTTGCTCCTGCAAAATGGTAAGAAACAAAAAACTCTATCACTGCGCGTTCTCAAAAATATCTCTTTCTAGCAAAGATATGTTGATATCATTATTGCTGCTGAATCTAATAATATTGATTTCATTTTTAATACATTTAATCACATACATTCAAGATTAAAATTTACATTAGAAAAAGAAAACAACCAAATTTCAACAATTTTTAGAGCCCACATTATTCAGAAATCAAAATGGTGACATAGATACAAATTGGTATAGAAAACCAATTAAAACAGACAAATACTTAAACTTTAGTTCTATTAGTACAATTAAATATAAAAAGTGCTTAATAAATAACTTAATCGATAGAACACTAATACTATCATAAAACAAATTTCATTCTCGAAACTTAAAAAAATAGAACTATTTTAGTAAATAATAAATTACTCCTTATCATTTATCAATAGCACAAAAAAATAGACTTAATAAAATTAAAATTAAAAATTAAATTCTATAAATCTTCAACTTATTAGGAAATGAATTTAATAATAGCAATAATAATAAATCAAAATATATAACTCTGTCCTTTATTCCTAAATTATCTTTACTTTTACAAATAAAACTCAACAAATATAATTATCAGTCTGTGTCAGAACTGACGCAAAGCCTACCCTGCTAAGCTCGAATTTGACATAGACTTACAGTGCCACCAAAATTGACAGCACGGTAACCAATATTAACAGTGCCAACATAAGAAAAAAAATCACAGCCATTTATGATCACCCGGTACCGTGCTTTATTCTTATAAAAAGTTCTTAATACATTTAAATTACAGATACTTTTTCAAAATACCCACATATTTTATTATGCTTTTCAATTAGCGATGTTCTTAATTGGAAAAGGAGGAAAAATAGTACAAGCCTTATAACTGAAACAACTTTTTTAATTGCAAGGTAAAAAGAGAATGAGAACGTTTGTTCGTTCACTAGGTTATTTTAGTATATTGGTTTTACTTACAGATTTTGATATGTTATTTTTTAACCGTGTAGACTGAAGAAGACACAAAATTGTTGAAATATATTTCTACAATTGAATTTTTAACCAATTCTTTTATTTCAAGATGGATTTTTCAACAAATATTTAGCTGCAAATATCCTTAACAATTGAATGTGTTAACAACAGCCAGCTACCTACGTATTAATTGTATTATAAACTATTGTTATGCATTTCTACATTTCGTATAACTTTTTTCGATTAATAAAACCAGTTCGTTCAGCTACAACACTTTTATTAGCGATGTTCTATTAGCAGCCATAGGAATTATTCCATATTGAAAGATTATTCTGATCTACCAAAAGTGTCCTCAGGTTTCGATTGTACGTTTGTAGCGATTTGGTAGGTAGTAGAAAGTAGCTGTTTCCTTTCTTTTTCTTGCCCTTTCTCATTGAATTCTTTAACATTATCGTTCCCATATTTAAAATAAGCTTTTAGTATCTCCGGTTTTCGTTTCATAACGAAATTGCGGTTATAGATAATAAAATCGTAAAAGATATGAAGATATGAAGTGGATTAATCTGTTATCTTTGTTATCAAAACCATCGCATACATCCTTAACAATAATAAATTACCAACAAACATGCAAACTTTTAAAAAAGTTAATTATAAAGTAAATACTGATTAAATTTAGAAGTAAAATGTATATTTACTTAGTTTTTCCTGTTGACCATAAATAGCTTTGCACGCTGATATTTATAAATTCATAATAGATCAACTATTATTGCATATTTTGTTTACACTAAAATGTATGTCCTATGCAACTACTTACTTTTAGTAAATAATGACCCATTCAATATTTTTGAGGTGGCTTTTCTTAACCCAATTCTTTCAATTTCTGCACAGACTTGTAGTACGAACAAGGAGTTGCTTCTGTTCACTTCAACTTCGAATGAGATAGAGCTTAGTTTGCCGTAAACATTTATTGTTTTAAATGTCTTTACATGTTATATATTATCTTTTTATAGTAAAAAGCTGCTTAAGTGTTTGGAAATTGAATGCCATACAAGTTCTGCATAAAAAAGGATCGTTTTAATATACTTAGGATTTTTGACAAGTTAGGGAAATACAACTGTTAAAAATTAGATTTTGATGATAGTCACAAATATCATTTCACATTAATTGTAACTCTTATTAATTTTCTTCTAAATAATTCGTTCAACCGAAAAATTCATTAATATTTAAAAAAAATGCAAATGTTCAGCAACATATAGTCATATACCTAAAAAAATTTATTATAAAAATGATCCAAAACAAACAACTAGTACAGCAATTCGTAAACAGAAAAAACTTACGCTCACAATTAATTTTGTTAAATCGAAAAATACCATAGCAAAATGTGCGAACAATGAGATTGGTTTTCAAACCCAATTTGCAGGAAAGCAAAATCTTTGACTATAGGTAATGCTGCGGTTTTAAATCCCGTCGATTGGGTACCCAATTGTGATGACGCACTTCTGGCCTCCACACCTTTATACATTAATTTTGTGCGCTCTTATTGGCAGTTAGCACAATAGAAATTAGATTTATATTACTGTATTTCCCTCAGTCGTGCTTAAGAGAAGACCATGTTCAAATTAGCATAGTAATTGACCTCGACTAACGGTAAGCTGAGAAAATCTACTTAGATAAAAACCAATTTGTTTACATCCAAATCGACAACAAATATATCTTGCCTATTCAAGAAACAATCAATAATACCAGCGTTCAATGCAAGACAGTGAAGTGAGTTGCTATTTATATCCTGCATTTATACACACAATAATATTAGATTGGCGCCAAACAAACTGTTTCTGGTTACTATGTACTTGTGCAACGAATAATAATGTGTGTTAATGCGCAACAAGCTGCTTCTACTACCCATTTATACTAAACATAGTTAACGCACACTTTCGCAAACTGTTGCAACGCAGTGTGCCCAGACCATACCATTATATTGCAAACAGATGTTTCAAACGCACCTTTATGCTGGCAATATACTGCTCATATAATAAAGTGCACTGTGCACCCAATTGAAGAAAGCACGCTTACGCCCTTTGCGCGCTCTGACTCACTCGATTCTGGCCTCATTAGCGAGTCTTAGATCGCTAGTTGCAGTAGAAATGATCCACCTGCACCGATGACTAACAAGTACCAGTTGCGAACTACAAAGACTTAGATCCCGCATTTCGTCTTTGCTATTGCGTGAGTCGATAATGTTTTTGTTGCTTGTAGTCGCCCAGGAACTTTGCTTTTAGCTGCCGTTGCATCCAGTTTTAGAAGTGCCTCACCCGCCTTTCACCCTTGGACCCGTGAACAAAAGCACATCTCGCTTGGCCGATACCAAGCCGCGGGTGGCGCTCAAAAGATGACTCTTAACCGCATTGGATATCATACCGAATATCAATCCAAATCTATCCAAACTTTATGTTAATACGTAAAATTCAAACGTGATATGAAGTATTGAATACAGAATCTTTCGGAAAGTATGAATCTCAAAAAAAACCTTATAGGAGATTTCCACTCCCTTTTATGTTACAATGCAAAAATTAAACGTTCCATTAATAACTGCTAGAAATAACATTAGTAATATTGGATGTGTAAATAAATTTTAAGTTAGAAATGGTATCAATTATTATTAATAGACCACTTTGATGTATAGCATATGTTGATGTGTACTATGCTCTATATTTTTTACATAAATTAATGAAATATACCGATTGCATCGATATGTCGAATGTATGTAATAATTTATTCATGTATCGTTAGAACGATCCAACGATATATCGATACTTTCAGAATCCTATATCGTTTACTTAAAATATCGCCATACATCAATTTCTATAACAATTAATTTGAAAAAGGTCGTAGTCCTAGCTTATCAAGTACTTAATCTTGATTTATTTCGGAAATTGATCGAAAAAACTAATTTAAAAATTCAAAATACTTGAATATTTACCTTGATTTGCTGGAATTCGCAATCGTACAGAAGGGACTAGGCTACGTTATCGGAGGTTGTTTATTACCTACTATCCTCCTACCCTAAACTGAAGCTGGTTGTGCCAAACAGCCCGTAAGATAAGCTCTGATTTAGGGACCCGCGTCGTCAAATATCCACACTGCGGTGCCTGCGTGCTACCTCGCCAAGAAACATAAATCTGGCTAAATCAGGAATTGCGTTTCCCCATAAATCTCTGTTCTACTTACTATTGCATGTAATAGAGGTGTCCTCCTCGAATTGATTTTCTTCGCCGCACCAAAACAAGCCACTTAAATAATTAAGCAGTCCGTATAAGCCAGCCGACCGCAATCACGACGCAATCACCGTCGTTTTCGGTTTGTAGTCTACTTTTCCTACCAGGAGACGTTCTGCGTGTTTGATCGTCCCTTTTTGGCCGCCCAATAGATGTGAGGGATTAGACCAGCGACGGTCTGCAAATTTTAATAAAAAAGTTAGTAGAGATCTGTAGGCTATTTACATTGGAACCCCGCGGCAATTTGGTTTAAAAGTTAGAACGCTGCGGTGTGCTTGCTGAGTTGCGAAATTAAGGGGTTAATAAATTCTCCTAATGCTGCAATAGCTATTTAAGTAACAAGGAATGTAAGGACCTATTAACATTTGAGGTAGGCAAGTACAAGCCAAGACGAAGTCGCGGCTTGTTGCCTGTCGAAGTCGTGTTACCTGTGAGTGTCACATGTTACATAAACACTTGCAATTTTTAAAGAAAACGTCTAAATCTGCATCTTGCTTTGCTAATTTTATTATTCTAGGAACTTAATAATAATATTAAGTTCCGTTGTCAAGTAAAAACAGCAAACATATATAATCACCGACTTACGCGTTTTGTTACTAAGGCTGTATCACTGACTTACATGATCAGCAGCAGGAAAAATATATAAATAGCTGAATACTTTTGCATCGAAATCTAATGAAAGTTCCTGGAATTTTTGCATATGTAGTATGAGCTCTGTCAGTACAACTATAAACAAGGCCGAGTAGCTCTGATGGCACAAGACCGTAACGTCGACAATAATATGTTGTAAATGGCTGCTGCGTAAATTTCATGTACGTGCACGTTGATTGCAATTATCAAATATAATTGAACTTTTTGGAATAGACAAATAACTTAGTGTATCTATTTAGAGGTGTTTGGTATTTAGCTTTTAAGCATTAGTTTAGTTTATTTCATTAGTAATTTTTAATACAAGTAAATAGCTGTACATAAATTTAGTGTAGTTTATAAAAATTGGACCTAGCGGTAAGTTTACCCACTATTGGTGGAATGTCGAGTTATGGGGCTTGCTGTCCCCTCTCCTGCCACCCCTAGGTGTTGGGTCGGTGGCCCACATTGAAAAGGCAGATGAACTTAAGACGAGTCGGTAAACGGTCGGTTACAACTGATCCCGTTTTTACATCTTTTTACGATAAAGAAAATATTGGATTCACTCCAAACATTCAAAATTGAGCTTTCTGTCTGCCTGTGAACAGAATATCTCAAAAATGAAAAGAGGTATGGCGTTGAAACTTCATATATAAGTTTTGTGTACTATGTAGATGAGACAGCAAGCTTTTGAAGAAAATCGCATAACCGGAAGTAGGTGTTTACTCTTGTGATTTTTTAGTTTTTTTCGATTTTTTCAAAAACGGCTCTAACAATTTTTCAAACTTTACATTTTTATTACATTTTTAATGTGTATTGATGTGTGTTAGGTGATTTTCCAGTTGGATACTTTTAAAGTGGGCTTCTCTTGTTTTTTTTTTTAATTTTTATTAACTCCTATTTTAAATAGAACACCCAGTATATTATTACATTTTTGAATTCATCTTAAAATTTTAGAAAAAATTTGTCTCTTCAACTAACACTCTATTTTGTACCGTTTTTACAGAATTTGTAATTTTTGACAAATGCTTAAAAATTAGAAATGAATTACTAATTATAAGATCACTGTAAAAGGAAGTTGTGTGAGTGTGTCACACCAGATTTTTTCGTGTGTAATCGCTCGTTTATATCGTTTTGTGCTTTTGGAGTCACTGGTCAATCGACGTGCCACCCCACATGTGAGCAATCCTTTATGTCCCTCAAGGTAAGTCCCTATACGAACTTCTACTTTGCGTGGCTATTATCGAGTCTTACGCTCTCCGTTTAGGTAGAATTAATTTAGTTATTAATTGCCCTGGAGACAGATACAAGGGGTGTAGTGGTTGTAACCACGCAAACGTGATTAAAATACACGTGTTTCGTTTTCCTAAAATAGACTTAGTAGTAATCCAATGGTACTTTAACGGAAGGTATGCTAACTAGATTTTTTAAAGTCGCAGCTAAAATCTAAGATTTGACCAACTTATAACAACATAAAATATCCTCGACTCAACCTAATTGCCCAAATTATTTCTCAAGACCTACAACTCGCAAAAAGGGTGATGAGAAACTAATGTTAATTAAACATAAAATTTTTATTAAAACAGTTGAAATAATAAAGAATTTTTAGCACATCAAAGGTTCATATCTTATCAAAATTATGACAAACTACTCATTAGTCTAAATTCACTACCATTACAGGTTGATTCAAAATCAATGACCAAGAAAAAGATACAATATTTAAATTAATATACAGTATGTCCCCGGATTGAGCTACAAAAAGGGCAAAAAAGTTTATTTTTGACTTCTCAAAAAAAAAAACTTTTGCTTGTTCTCAAACTAAAAATGCACTTGCCAAAATTTAGATATCCCCTTTCGTATATGGGGGATGTTCGAAAATATGAAAATGGCTCAAAAATCAAGTACCCTTATTTTTCAAAATATACAATAATGTTAACTAGAAATATTTGTTACAACATTTCTATTAAAAATTATAATTGCTTTGAATTGTTATTGATGTTTGGATTGTGTATTATGAATTTTTTTAAGATACCTGTGTTTTTGTTGACACAAATATGAGATTTTTAGCATCAACTTCAGGTCACATAAATTTCAGGTAAAGTGAACCAAACTGAAATTCGACAATACACTATCGTATCCGTCAATAATTTAACTTTGAAGTATCGCGTTTGGTAATTCGCAGGGTAGTGGAAGAATATAAAAAACCAGTGAAAATTCTTTTTTAGAGCAGGTGGCTGTGATTTTATATTTGATACCCACTTTTAATTCTAAGCAAATTTTTCAAATAACATTAGTGTATATTTTGAAAAATAAGGGTGCTTTATTCTCGAGCCATTTTCATATTTTCGAACCTCCGCCGGCGCCGTATACGAAATGAGATATTTAAATTTTGGCAAGTGCATTTTTAGTTTGAGAACAAGCAGGGTTTTTATAAAAAGTGTTTTTTTGAGAAGTCAAATATAAACTTGTTTTTCCTCTTTGTAACCCAATCCGGCTACATACTGTATAACAATGGGCCCGGCCCGTAACTGTAATTTACTCCGTTGTTATAAATAATCTGCTAAATTCATATTTAACCCCAGGGCGATTTTAAGGAAGGAACTATGGTCGGTAGGCACCTTTTTTAATAATAATTATGCACAATATTACGGTTTCCTGCTTTGAAACTTCGTTTTTCCATTACAACAAACATCGAATGGAGTGCGACTAAGGGCTCAGTCATGACTGGTAACCCCGTTTCCCTAGAATGCCCTTGTTGCCCAAAACGCTAGATCCTAGATCAAATGCATTTGCAAGTGCTTCATTAACAAGCATTAACACCTAACTATAGTGCGACACAGACGTGGTCCTACCCTAAAAACGAAGATGGTTTTATGTAAGGCAATGCGAAATGGACATGGAAATTATGTATGTAAAATGATTAGCGGACAGCTGAAGCTGACCCGTTATCAATTTATTACTACGGAAGAAAAAAAATCCCTAACGCTAACGTCACGGTATTACTACATACTGTCACTGTCGCAATTCAGCAAACGTATAAGAATATGTTAAGTCTTTCCTTACGGGGGAGAGCTCAAAAATCGCGTCCGTTAGGGAACACTTGAGCAAATATACACGTAACGCAAATGCGTAAATCATGCAGTTGCAAACATTATTATAACGTAATTCAGTTATTACAGTATCGAAATAAAGGCAAAACTAGTCTGTAGCTTGAAGTAGCGAGGTTTATGAAACTTCAGCTCGCATAGGTTTGCCTGGCGGGGTAGCAGGGGCTATTATTAGACCTTAGGGCAGACCCATCTCATAAGCAGGTCATCTGTATGGAAGAAACATTGGAATTGGCCTAGCACACGAGTTGTTCATGAAGAAAAATGACTGTCCACTAAGAAGATCGCTTAAACGACAGAGACGAAGGAACCTTGCCGTTGCTGCGGAATTTGACCAACGATGATGTCAAGTCTGAACTGAATCGATCATTGGAGTCCTTCGGGATTGAAGTAGCAACAACGGCAGCTACCAAAAGGTATAAATGTAGTTAAAGCGCTAAGCTCCCAGGCAATGCTTCCGGTTCGGATTGCGTGCAAAACTGAAGAGCGAAGATTCAGTATGTTACAGCGAAAATAAATAATTTATTTTTTCATGTGTACATTTATTTAAGAACGTAACAGAATGGCCTTATCGACGAAATTTGTTTAATAATCACTTATAATACCATGAGTAGTCAAAGTTATGTCGACTATTTTTGCGGTGGTGTCACGAATGTCCATTGCGCTTTGGTACGATTAGGACGAGTGCTATCGCACTCGTCCTAATCCCAAGCGCAATGGACATGAGTGGTGATGCCACCGCAAAAATAATCTACTTAACTTTGACTAAGAATGGTATTCGAGGGACTATTTAATGAACCAAACTACTTTTTCAAATTAGTTTTCAGTAAATCTAGCAACAAACTACGCAATTTCTATAGTAACAGAACACTAATATTGACTTTTTCTAATAAAAATCGCATTTGTTGAAAATAGTCACTTGAATACCTTCTAGGAAGATATATCCACTTATATTTTTTTGATTGGTCAAGAAACGTCAGAATTCTGGATTTTCATTGGTCACTTTTTGACAGATGACAGGTGAATTGAATAGTCCATATTATTTTTTTAAACAAATAGCTGTTATTGAGTATATTATCAGCTGCAGCCACGAACTAATAGAAATCTGCTATTTCTAGTCTCTGTTTGATTCTGTATTAATCGCCTTTATTAAAGGTTGCCATGCATTATGTCTTGTGTTTATTTACTTGGTAATCAATGGTTGATTAATTAAATTTAAGTCAATATCTCGTCTGTATAGATTCAAAATGAAGTATAGGTACTAAAATGTATATGGAAGAAACTAAAATAATATACTCATTGGATTACAGGTATGCGTATATGCATTTGTATCTAAGGTTAGCAGCGAAAATTGTATCTTTCAGAATACCATGTTGGTACACGTATTCAATTTTATGCTGGTTTACAGCAGCATATGAAATATCAAGATAAAGTAAATAGGTCCACCTCTATTTGCGTTAAATTTTCAAAAACTTCATAGCTTTATTGGCGGTTACTCCTTTTCGAGTCATTCCATTGTTATCTTTTTAATATCCTCAAATTACGCTTATATAGCCCAAATTTATGCATACAAGCTTTCTTAAGCAAGATAAGAAAAATTTTGCTGGTAATTGTTCCAGTAATTATGGTTCACTTAGTTTTTTAAAAGTATTAATCTTAGTTATGCTACAAGGCAATTATTTTGTTTTAGTATGAATTTACTTTATTTAGTACTTAAAAGTGCTTTTCTCAGGCGAAATACCACAACATTAAAAGAGCTGGCACATAAGAAGGAAACAAAGTATTGTTTAACTTTACCATGGTTGGTTCACCGAAAGAATATCTAAATTTTTGGCACACAAACTCATAATCAATTTACATCTATTAATGTAAAATTCTATCTACCCCAGTGGGATAAGTAGCTCATTACGTCGATCATTTGACACTATTTCCGTTAGGTAATGAGTCTCATTACACCACTCAGATATATAATAGCTTCATTACCTAACTGAGTAGTGTAATGACTTTATTACCTAACTGAAATAGTGTCAAATGAATGACATAATGACATTTGCCCACTAAAATAGTTTTGAAAATGACAGATCTGACATATCTCTTAATCTCTTTTCTCAATTTTAGGCAGTTGTATATAAAATTTTGTACAATACATGTGTGATAATGCATCATTAGTATACTTGTGGGCTGACATAACTCGTGTTGCGCACTCGTTTGTAACTTACACACACTATTTAATGATGCTCTTATCCCATTTGTATAGTAAATAACTATTACTTAATTATAATAATACAATTTATTTAATAATATTTACAGTATCTAATAATATAATAGGTACCCTATAGTTGGAAGTTGGACAGGAGTTTGCTAGTAACCAAAGTTTAAAGCGTCATATTTCAGACTTATTGAGACACACCTTACGCAACCATCCATGATCCTCGACATATGATAAAAGATAAGCTCAAAAGGGATAGACGTCGCAAGATACTGTCTAGAAAACAGCAACAGCTAATGCCGAAGAGAAACGATGCGTTTACAGTATTGAAGGTATAAACTTTAACTTAACAAAAATATATCGAAAGATCCTTTACCCGATAAAACCGGTATTACGACAAAAGCCAGTTTGTTACAGAAAAAACCGACTTTTACGACAATGGCAGTCGGTACGCTTTATGCTCTCCGTAAAATGTACAGCTACACGAACATGTGTCCAATTGTCTGGCTAAACGGCAGGGGTGTGAGACAAATACGTTCGCGCTCTCTCTTGCACTCAAACAACTGATTCATTCTAACGCTGCTTTCCGGCAGCAACTTTTGCGCAAAGCAACGGACCGTCGTAAGGTCGAAACAGACTATATTGGAGCACGGGGAAGAGATTTCAAGCCGGCACAGGATTTGAAATGCGCTCTACAGAAACAAGCAGTCTGAATTCGTGAAGAAAGCGCGAAATTTTCACCTAGCCTTAACACCTTTCACGGGCGTATTTAAATAATTCAACCCAAATACCACTTTATGATAACTAACGACGAAATTGGGGCCCCAAGTAACCGTTTAATTTGCGCTAATGCGCTCTATGTGAGTAATCGACAACAAATTATTACAAACCACTTGCATGTGTAACCGTAAAGAAAGTAAATCGTTATGTATTGTAGGTAAGGCAGTATTTCCAGTAAAGTGGCCCAAAATCAATAACATAATTATCGGTGAAAGTCGTTAATGGGAAACATCATTCAAGCAATAATTATTACAACGCGTACAATTCATGCCTTAAATTACACAGGTAGAACAATTAGCAATAATCAGTTCACCCTCACAATGTAGGACGTCACCTGTAGAAACCGAATTACTAGTTTAGAGGAATCATGGACCAGAAATATCATGTCAAATTGGTCCACTTGGAATTGTGAAGACGGTGCATTCCCACGTGCATCTAGAAATGACGGAAAAAACACCTTATGCCTGCTTGATGAAAGAGAAATCACGCTAGTATTCTGTCGAAACTCGGAAGGTAAAACCATTCGTTTTAGAACAAACCGAACTTCAAAACAACGGAACGCGATTCAAAATTCGTTCAGGAAAAAGTCAGAAATGCACGTTACAAGATAATTAAAACTGCGTTAGCATATAATTAACTTGGATAACTGGATAAAAGTCAGATAACACAGAGATACTAGAATAAAATCTTCGTATAAGTATAAAGCGATTCTCTAACCTAACAACTGACAATCATATTAAAATCATGGTTACTAAGAAAGCTACTATTGTAAGTAGGTATATACAAGAATAAACACGTATCTAGCGCTTAAATTAGCAAGCGCTGGAGCCACTGGAATTAATATAAAGCACTCGGCTTCTATCGAAAGCTTAAATGTATTCTAAAGTAGCAACTTCTTTATTTTTAGAACGGCAATAGTAATTCTGGAGAATTGATATTGGCAGATATTTTGAACTAAACCCAGACTTGCGAAAACAAAGAAAAGCGCCGTCGGGGCGTCTGTGCCTCGGTTCATTCTGAGTAGAAGCGAATAATGGGATACTCCAAAGTAGATCGCGGGTTATGAAGTTACACTTTGGACATAAAACTTTTATTGCGGTTGTCAATTTAAGATAACAAGCATGTAAAGTAGCATACACAACATAAAGGCCGTGTTGTTACCTGACATATGGGCAAGTTGCTTTTAGTTCACCATAATCTTGAACTTGTCACGTAAATACGAGTTCTCTAACCTTGAGACACAAAATCGATTTTTTAAATAAACAAGCCATCGTAGAATTGCAGATTGAGCATGGTGGAACACGACACCGATTTTCAATTTAAATTTTATTTAAACCATTGGATTTAACCAACATTTAATTAGAGCGTTAACATAGAATAGATCACGCAAAGCAAACGGAGCCTGCCGTAATGAACGAATAGATTAACAGCAATTTCCAGGCATTTGTGAGATGATAAAATTTCTGCATGCATACATAATAGAACACGTAGTGGAGCAAACTCGGAAGCTTAACTAACTCCAGGGAAATAGGATTTTTTTGGGGCGTGGCATAGAATTTAACACTAAAGCTGAAGTTATCATAAAAATTTTATGATTGTGCAATACTTACGTAGTTCTGAAAATATTCCAGTAAAGTGTAAATTGATAATATCTACGTTATACTTTTTCTTCCTCTGTACTATTCATAATGGGACTAAACTATCATGTCAAATCAACTAAATTAAGGAATGTGCCCAATACCAATGTCGTAATTTAATAACGAAATGGCCAGCAAAGAATCGGAAGTCGGACAGGGTGCAAGCAAGCTAATATAGTAAATTCGCTTAATCGTTACAATTAAACCAAAGAATCATTCGGTGTCGTCGAGATACGACGAAAGCTGAAATAAACAAATAACAAGAAACCAATAACAGGTAGTGAAGAACATAAACAATGTATTTATTTGATTTCACCATATTAATGTATGGAAAATATAATGAGTGATCCCTGTACCTGTGTCCAATTATACACCAAACCGAATAGTATACAGATTAATAACGTAACATTGGTGTTGCAACAGAAATATTAACCTAACCTCAGATTGATCATAACACATTTATTGAAAATTAAAGTTAAGCGAATTGAAACCAGAATTCAAAGCTAATATGAGGCGAGTTAGCAAAAGAAATTCGAATGTTAATTCCAATAATAAGTAAATTACTCAGACAAATCTAACACCTCTTCGCTATAACTATTTACATAATATTAGAGTTCCGAATAACCGTTTCGTAAGCGCGAAAGGGCTCTGTATTAATAATCTCTACGAATTATTACAAACCGTTTACATACGCAACTTATAACATACTTATAACTAAAAACTAAACACACATTTGAAGACTCCTTAAAATGAGCCTCACTGAAACAAATAACCTTGTGTTAAAACCGCCAACTATAATTTATAAGGAAGCGCAAACCGCTCACAACCACACCGAAATGGACTACCAAATCACCCCGTCAGATAAAACTACAAACAAACGACCTTTAACCTCACCTGAAGATACGGATATAAACAAACGATATTTATTTAGCACTGACAACCTCATAGCACAAAATAGATTTTATACACTACAAACAAATAACAGTCAGCCTTCACAATTAACAGAAGCTACTGAAACAAACAAGCAGATTAAGATTCCACCCATATTTATACCAAATGGCACTCACTATCAAAACATTATAAAGGACATAAAAAACACAGTAAAGCAAGATTTTACCACGACCTATAGAGGCAATCAGTTAAGAATTAATTTAACGGACATTAACGACTATAGAAAACTCACTAAGTACTATGATGATCAGAAAGCTAACTACTACACATATCGGAATCCTGAAGACGCAGGAATCTCGGCGGTAATACGAAATGTCCCAGTCTCCATCACCGCGGAAGAAATCCAAGCAGCTCTACTTCATCTAAAATATCCCGTTACTAAAACCACCCGCCTACTAAATAGCCAAAAAAAGTCAATGCCACTTGTTGTCATTGAATTACAAAAAACAACACAAGCCAAAGAAATCTTCAACCTAAATAGGCTACTACATTGCACAGTTACTGTCGAACCACGACGAAGAAGCAATGACATCCCGCAGTGTACTAATTGCCAACATGTGGGACACACCAAAAATTATTGCCGCCTCCCCCCACGCTGTGTTAAATGCACAGAGAATCATCATTATTCTGAATGTAAGAAACTCAAAGGTCAAGATAAGCCTCAATGTGTGAACTGTGGTGGTGAGCACTCCGCCAATTATAGGGGATGTGCTTATATTAGAAACCTAAGCAGAAAACCATCTTTCCCTACAATTAGACCGTCCAACCCTAATGCCTCTATAACCGGAAACATTACCGCTAAAATGTCCTATGCCAAAGCAACTATGAACAATCTAAGCACCGCTAATTCCAACAAAGCTACTACAGACAACAATAATTCAGAAAACTCTAACCCATTCATCAAAACAATTTTGCAATCAATTATTGAAATGCTTACCCCCCACCTCGATCAAATTAAAAACTTTATCATGTCCTTAATTCCAATGTTGTTCTTAAATGGCGGCAAATAGCCACAATCCTATAAATAAGTTAACTCTCCTCAATTGGAACGCAAACGGTCTAAAGGCACAACGATCCACCTTTATCTCATTTTTGGCTAGGCACGCCATCGATATCGCATGCGTAACTGAAACACACTTAATAGAAAATGAAAGATTCACAATACCAGGATACCATGTAATAAGGAAAGATAGAGAATCCGAAATCGGCTGGGGAGGAGCTGCAATAATCTTCAAACGAAACATAGCCGCAAGCCCAATCGAGTTACCTAACATTCGTAATTTGGAAGCTACAGCAATTAAACTACAAATGGAAAATAACCATTCATTAATTTTGATATCTGCATATAAGCCACCTACAAGTGCACTCGATCCGAATGAAATTAAAGCAATTTTTGAAGGCTCTCATCCAATATTAATGGCAGGTGATCTTAACTGCAAAAATAAAATCTGGGGCTGTAGAGCAAACAATCCTAATGGCTCTAAGCTGGAAAATATAGCATCCCAACTGGCACTACAAATCTCCGCACCGAGCGAATATACATATTTTCCATACAGGACTGACCACCTACCTGATATTCTTGACATAATAGTCCACAAAAATCTTACTCACCCAATAACTCAAACCGTCCTAACAGAGCTTGACTCTGATCACCAGCCTGTTATCTTCACCCTAAACCAAACGGCATATTATTATCCCAAATCTCCAAAATTAATACACGGACCAATTGACTGGACACTTTTCCAATCGACAGTTGACTCTCAGCTGAAATGCCCAACTAACCTCACCTCGCAGCAGGATATCGACAGCGCTGTTACAACATTTATGGACGTGATAACGAGGGCTATTCGACTAGCCACAACAACCACTTTACCTTCTAGAACAAAAAGTAGCCAAACACCTCCCACTCATATAACAGATCTCATTAGAGAAAAACATCGGGTACGAAGACTATGGCAAACTACTCGAGATCATCTGGTCAAAACACGTCTTAACAACTTAATCAAAATAGTAAGAAAAGAATTAGACCAATTCCGGATTAACTCCTACAATCATTACATAGAATCTCTCGACCCTGGAGACCCAAACATGTGGAGAGCCACAAAAAAGATTCTAAGACAACCAGTGATTGTACCGTCACTACAAACCAATACCGGTACTTATTCGGATGACAAAGGGAAATGCGAAATATTTGCAGAGCATTTAGAGAAAACCTTCACCACAACAGACGACGGGAACAACATAAATCACATAAGTCGAATAGACCAAGCAGTCAGTAACATCAATGAAAATGAACAAGGAATGATCGATCCAGTATCTCCATCTGAAGTCGAACAATATATCAAACTTCTAAAAAATAAGAAGGCACCAGGAATTGATCTAATACCTAACATACTTCTCAAACATCTATCCACCAAATCTATTGCATTCCTGACTGCTGTATTCAACGGTTGCCTAAGAACGGGCTATTTTCCTGACACATGGAAACATGCTGTCATTCTAATGTTTCCAAAACCTGGAAAACAACACAATAACCCAGCACACTATCGTCCTATCAGCCTGCTATCCACTGTGTCCAAACTCCTTGAAAGAATTGTGAAATTTCGTTTAAAGCAATTCCTAGATCTAAACCATATTCTTCCACCTCAACAATTCGGCTTCAAAACCTCACATTCGACGAATCATCAGATACTGAGAATTGCGGAGAAAATTGAGGAAGGATATGAAAACAAAATGCATACAGTGGTGACATTTTTAGACGTGGCACAAGCCTTCGATCGTGTCTGGACTAACGGATTAATATTTAAAATGGCCGCCATCAACACACCTCCTTACCTCCGTTGTATTATCAGGTCATTCCTTACTGAAAGAACATTTCAAGTACGAATAAATTCACATCTCTCTACGACTCGACACGTTAATGCTGGTGTTCCCCAAGGATCCATACTGGGCCCTATGTTGTTCAACATTTATATGTCAGACATCCCAGATACTCCTCATGCTGACCTCGCTATGTACGCTGATGATACAGCTATAATAACGCAAGACCATGATATTCATCGAGCAGCACAAAAACTTCAAGAAAGCATCGAACAACTTACCCACTGGTTCAATAAATGGTGCATCAAATTGAATGCGGATAAATGTGAATCAAAAATATTTACCCTTCGACGACCAGAAGACCCCCCCAACATAGTCATATACAATACTCCCATTCCATGGAATAGTTCTGACTCTGCCGTGAGATACCTCGGGATCTATTTAGATAGAAAACTTACCTGGAGTTTTCATATAAATAAAAAATTGTCGGAAGCGTATGCTAGACTAAACATGCTCTATCCAATCATAAACAAAAAGTCGCCACTTAAACTGCAATGTGGAATATTAATTTATACATCTATAATTAGACCTATTATATCATACGGATCGCCCATATGGTGTGCCGCATCCAAAACCAACATAAATAAAATAGAAATTCTACAAAACAAGGTACTACGCATGATCACCAACGCTGAGTGGTATGTTAGAAATACGCAACTAAGGAGAGAAACTGGTATACCACCTATTGAGGAATTCTTAACTAAAACAGCCAAGAAATTTTACCAAAATATTGACCTGTGCAGCGGCGCAACACACTACAACATAGGAAAAACAGACATACATACCAGGCTGAAAAGAAAGCTACCAGCAGATATCATAAATAGTGACAGTGAATAACTCTATTAACTGTGCAACAATTGCAAAAAAAAAAGAACTAACAAGTGATATATATTGTGTTTAAACTGGTAAAACCCAATAAACTATTAAATTAGTGTCAGAGGCCTATAACCTCATTAGTGATTTATATGTTAATGTTACATTCACACTGCCATGAATAGCACATTGTGCTGAGCTGGCACCTGCTGTATTAAAAAAAAAAAAAAAAAAAAAAACATACGCAACCCCAAAGGCGATAATCAATTATATTCAGTAAATAATCCAGTATTGGTAGCGAAGTACCATGAAAAGCACTAGCATCATAGTCTGGTAATAATTAGTAGAAAAAATTATTCAAGCAATAATCGCTACAACATGTACATTTCATGTCATAAATTACACCGGTAGAATAATTAACTATAATAATCAGTACGGCCTCAAAAGGTACAACGTAATCTGTAGAAACCTAAAAACTGATTTCGTAAGGGATCTCGCCGAACTGCCTGCCGAAAATCAGCAACTTGCAATGTAGTTTCCTACGACAAGGTCTACAAAAAAAGCACTAAGCGAAGCCTTGAAGGACTGTCGATTCCAGGAGCTTTCAAATGGTTAGTTTCAACAGCACTGATGAAAAGAAACTGTCCAAACAGTTACTCCCAACGGAGTGTCCACAGAAGAAGCAATCAAAAGAACCTTTCCCAACGATTACCTCCAACGAAGTCGTCTGAAAAATTCTGAAGCACTGACAAGGGAAGGTTTCCGTACGGTAACCTCCAATAAAGCGGTTAAGGAAATCCTAAAATTCTGGAAATGAAAGTCTTTCCGAACGGTTACCTCTACCGAGGAGGCCTTAGAAATACTGACTGACGAGGAGTGACGAGCAGAAACTTTCCGTACTTTTACTTCCAACACGGCAGCTAAAGAAATCTTGAAGGAACGAGCTAGAGAACCTTTTCAAATGGTTACACCCGACGCAGCGGCCAAGAAAATCCTGAAATACTGATGAAAGAAAGCTGTCCGAACGGTTAGCTATAGCCAGGCGCCAGGAAAATTCTGAAGAAGTAATAAAAACAAAAGCTTCAATTCGAACGGGGTTACTTAAAGACTCCAGCAGCAAAACGTTGCACTTACGAGACGTTCGGGGCATTCCGCTCAAAAGAAGCAATACAACCCCGCTTCGGGGCGTAGCGACAGCACCACGTCAGATTAATCGGAATTGTAAAGAGGGTACCTTACCCTCAACGCAACTTTAACTTGTGCACCTAGATACCTCTGAAGTAAACCTTCTTTATTCTCACAGTTTGCCGCAAAAGTAAAACCATGTCACGATTCTACAAGCACCCTGAAGGTAAAAGTGTCGATTTAAAACTGAACGTCAAAGTAACTTCGTGCAATTAAAACTTCGTTCTGAAAAGATTGTAGCACTGGTCACATATAGAACATATTTAATTCAGTTCTTCAGCTTCAATTTCTATTCGCAACAATATATCCTGCTAAATTTCAAAGAAAATCTTATTTCAGGTGTTTGTTATTCTTCTCTAACAATTTTTTGTTATAGTCCAGCATCCATCTACCATTTTTATAGCTAGGTACTGTAAGAGTACTTGTTTGGCTACAAGTACATCTATCACTTTATCTTAAGTATACATATCGTTAGTATCAAACCGATTAGTTTACTGAATCTCTCAAAACAAAACAAATTTTATGACTAGTTGGACACAATTGCCGGCCGGCTAGTCAGGAAGACGGCGTGCAGCTCTTTAAGTACTGATAAATGATTAAAAGCCGAAAGGGCGCCATTAGATCTTTACCAATTAACGACAAGTGTATCCAGGCATTCAAATGAGAATACGTAAACCTAAGTAGCACAAATAATTTCCTGAAACAAAAGCTCAAATCAGGTACAGGCAGCAGTTACAAATAATAACACCAAAATGCTAATACCACAGTATAATAGTTTATAATTCGTTAGAATTTAGTGCAAATATCATATGATTAATAGTACATCTTGCGAGTAATCATTAGTACGAATTTCGAATAGTTATTGGTCAGTCTATAGTTAATCACTACACATTTCAAATAAAAGGCTTACACAACAGTTCTAACAAAGATACAAACATAATCCACAACAGTTTAAAATTCAATGCGGTAGCAATTAACCTAGACGCCGCCGTGGTTGGCAAATCATTTAACCATGTACCCAGTTCGGGAAGCGAATTGTACACTAGCAGTCAACGTCCGAAGTACCATTAATCAGTAGTACAAATTTCACTTAAGAGAAAGGAAGACAAAACCTGATCTTACCTTCCTTTGAGCCCCTTCTGCACGCTGTGTGATGATCCCGATAAGCGAAGGTCCACTCATCCGAAGATGGGAATGCAGGTGATATCGACTCGAACCAGGGGGCCCAGAATGGGTGCTAAAGAAACGGGAGAACCCAAAATAGACTTATTGATGCTTTCGATAAGAATTGGCGCAAAGGTCTTACCCCAGATAAATTTGGATAACATGCCGCTTAATAGGTGCAGCTCATAAAAATCCGTCAACTAGGCGCGAGAAACAAATCCTCAACAGAACTGCGGAAGCCACGAACCAAAACAACCATATTTTGTAAGGGGGTAAAGCCGCAGGACAATGTTAAAGATGCTACAACCAAGTCAGCATCTAGGAAAAAAAGACGCGTTCAAACAAAAGCCAACATTCCAGTCGCTTCGCCGCGCAGATAAAAGTCAAGGAAGGCCGTGATTGCGCGAACGTACGAAAACCTGCACCACAGACGTTAAAAATATAGACGGCACACACACCGAGGTGTGAAGATAGTAGAAGAGCCATCTAAATGTAACAAGATATCGGAGACACAACAAAAAACAACGTTCCGTAAATCCAAAACATTCATTCAATTTGGTTTTTTTTTTGTTTGACTGCGTCGCCTTAACAACGAAATGGCGACGCAATAATGACATTACTCCCTCTCTACAAAATAAGAAGGGGGAAGGTTAGGTAGAAAAGCTAATACGAGTATAATACTGTATGATACTACCCTCAAACTAAGTATTCGCAACCGGATCTACATTACGTGTAAGTAGAAGTGAACATAAAACACCTTCTTGCCTAACATCGGTTTTAGACTCGCATAGTTCGGAAAGCTGTCCTTTGAACACTCGACTTCTCTTGTAGTTGTATTGATTAATTAAATGTATTATTATGATCCCGGGCTTTGCGGGCTAAGCGCATTCTAAATGCATTCTCTGTTGGAAAGTCAAATGCTGGCTCATAATCAATAAACAACAATTGGAGTAGTGATTGTTGTTCGAAGTGACCTTTACAAATAAAGCTTTCGGGACTTACTCAATTCTGTTTAATGTAATATGGTAAAAACTTGCTAGTTACATATAGAAGAATTATTTTCCATCAGATGTTACAGCTTCTCTAAACGGTATAGAACTAGCTATTGGTTTGTAAATACAAAATAATAGTTACTTATTTTTATTGGCTCAGATGCTTTATGTATTCAGTGGATAAATATATTGACTTCTTAGTACATCTTTTTTAGCGGTTCTCTATTTTGTTGCAAATCTCCCTTTTCTTCTTTCTCGAATTTCTGTTGCCCTTTAACTCTATTCAATATGATTTTTACTTTATCATAGATATAAGTCTTGTTGTAGATAACTGATATTTAAATATTTCAAATTTATTGATAAGAAATTATTGGCATCCTTCGATAGTTTGAGAGTTAACTCGAGTTGTCTAATTCTCTAGTGATTAGAAACTACCATTCTACGAGCACGTCATGAAGAATATGCTACTTTCTCTTCGGTAGCAGAGGATCGTTGATTACAAACTTATCCTATGGCTCTAAAGCCCGGTTCGCGGCTTGGCTTTCTCCAATTTCTGCCTCTATCATTTATTATTTTTTTTATCAGCCGTTTTCTATACGAATTTACGCATACAGGCTTATAAGATAAATGTGGAGCAAATTTTCAAAACGGAATAACTCCAAAAAACAAACTTTCGGGAAAATAGGAAAAACCTCTAGCAAGTTCAGGTTTAAAATTTGCTTAAAAGATTATATAGCGACATACAGGAATGACACATACGATATAATTACTGAAATAAAAAATATGAAAATTTCTATAGTGACTGACTACACAAAAAAAAAAGATTTCGGAGCTATTCCATTTTGAAATAAAAACCAGAGTTTTTGCTTCTTTGTAGAAGTTTTTTATTATTAAAGTATAAGAAATCAATACAGAAGTCCTTAAAATCTAAAAACCTAACAAAGCTAATAAACAAGACCATAATGAACTTTAAAAAAATAGAGTATAGGTATTTTTAAAAAAAAAACAGATATTTGATATGTTTAAGGCACATTCTTCTTCAAGCCAGTTACAGGTTTTACTTTCTGCAATTTCAGCAATGCTTTGCTCCAAGTCTTCTGTGTTTTCAGGAAGTATCTCTAAGTTTTCAGTATCATCTGGAAAGCCCAAAATGTTTTTGTACCACTTGTATTCAGCCAAACGTAGCCACTCCTTATTGTATGCAGACAGCAAGTTTGTTAAACTCTTTCTTTTCTTCCCCGGAAACTTTTGATGTAATTCAACTGCCTTTAAATGGATTGCTGCAAAAGCTTAGCCTTTTTTTAGAATACTCTGAGGTTGCTTTGATGTATCATCGATTTTGTAAGTAATCTCCATTTTAAACTTTACTGCATCTTCGCCATTTCTTATTATAATTTTGTTCAAAAAGATTCTCTTCATGTCAGCAATTCCGTCCATTTTTCTCATTGCATCTAGTATTTTTTAACATCATGCACTATCCAGTCCTCCGAAAGTTTCCTTACTGTTCCAAAGTTTCCATACAGATTAAAATAATCACTTTTGTTCAAAAGTACATCATTGCAGCGAAGTTCCTTTTCAACGGTGCCGATTGTCCTATCTGCTGGTATATACGAGTAGGAATGTCCACGAACAGGAAATGTTAGTACTATGTTTTTCAAATTCCTAGGTGCTTCGCACTGTAACCAAAATGAAAGAATGTGATTGACGTGACAGTTTTTGTTCTGTCCGCCACACCCATCGGCGAATAGTTTCAGGGTTGTACAATTTTCAGGGAAATTATATTTTCTTAAAAAATCCAAGAGTGTGGAACCAACCTCGTTTGCGCCACGTTTAGCCTGATCTTCGGTCCAACAATAAAAATAAGCATCATTTGGTTTCATGTCTATTATTCGCAGTGTGTAATAAGAGACTTGATGCGAATAAAATGCCTCTTGAATCTGTACTTTAGGCAATGGTTGTACCTGCAGCATGTCGAAGCATAAATAAGTACAAGCCTCCTCTCTTTCTTTTAAAAGCAATGGAAATTGCTTTTCTCTCATTTTGTGTACCCTATACTCCGCAATAAGGGATTGTTTAGTTTGGCCATCTTTCGCGATATGTATTGCGTTCTTCAACCGACAACACAAGCTACACACGTCAGTAGCGGGACTTCCAAAGCCAATGTTGAAGGAGTTAATGAATATTTTTTAAAATAAACCATATGTCGCCTTATTCTTCGATTCAACCCATTTATTGTACATTTTCCACAGCTTGGATATATTTAAGTTTTCCGGCAAATACAGTCGCCGAGACTTTGCTTGTCCGTAATGACTTTCTGTGGATTTGAGCGATTTAATTTTTTTTTATCTCTTGCCTTTTTTCGTCAGACTTGAAGACCTATGATCTCCTCCTCGAGTTTCCTTAAAGTTGCTGTCGCTTTGCATTCTTTTTGCAATTGTCCACACTCGTTTTGGCGATATACCAAAAACGGAAATAAAGAATGCTTTACATACAGTTTTTAAATGACCGTGTGAGACATATTTGTATTTTACTTCAAATGCATGATTTGAGACCTCACGATCAGTAGTGTTGGTTGTTTTTGCACAACGACGTCGTGTTGGATTTTTAATGTACATCAAATGGGAAATTTTCGTATCTTGACTGAGTTTTACGCTATCTTTATAGAATTTCTTACGAGCCAATATAATATCTTCAATTGTAATAGTGTTACACATGTAACTGCCATTATCGCGATGTTTACAAGGCTTTTCAAACTCAGCAACATCCGGTAAGTGACACAAATATCTAAAATAATATTAATTAAGACTCACATAACCCTACTCTGTAAAAAGCACCGCTAGTACCTCTGTCGCTTCCAGCTTCACCTACAATCACCTCACCACCTCCAAGTTCCATCGTTACAGAAACAATTACATTTACAAGACAAAAAAGATCGTAGCACAGATACACTCACAGCACTTGCAGTGGAATTATTCCATTTTGAACACACAACTGGAATTATTCCGTTTTGTAAACCACATTTTAGAGGATTTATTCCTTTTTGATAAATTGCCTCATTTTTCCTACCCTATTACTATGGGATTACTTCACTTTTGAAACAAAACTTTTACTCTGAACCTGTAATTCATACTCAGGAAGGCAATGCCACCTATATCTCAAAATGGGGAAAAATGGAGTTATTCCGTTTTGAAAATTTGCTAAACAAATACCCTTGAATATTGGTTATTCTAAGCTGTCCCTTGTTGGCAGCAACTAAAAAACGCATCAATTTAATTATTGAATGTAATTCTCAGGGGGAACTTATAATCATCCTCTAGAAACTTTAAAAGAAGAATTTGTTTATTGGTGATCGTTAAAGTTTGCAAGAACTGGCCTGGTCTTCATCAGCTGTTCTTTATTTTGCGGGGGAAATAGCTAATATTTAAACATCTGAAACTAATTTGGTTTTTCCTTTTTTAATAGCTAGAGCTGAGCTTCATGGTTGTTTTAGTACTAGATTAGTACGTAGGCAGATTTGAACTGACAAATTCCTTCGTCCAGTACAAGTAGGACAAGAAGATTGTTAGTAGTTTGAAATAATGTATTACTGAATACTTCATCCTCAGCTTCATCAACCATTCTCTGTCTTGTCCTAAACCTACCTAGGTTTTCCACTGTGTACGCCTGAAAGGATTAAAAAAATAAAGTCGTCTTCTTTCGATGGAGACACTGTCTTGTGGTGATACTATCTTCCAGCACAAGAATTGTTAGTAGTCTGAAGGAATTGAATACGTAAACTACATTCGTCGTTTTCAACCGTTCTCTGTCCTGTCACAGACTCTGTTCATGATCCTCCTGTTGCCTATTAATTGTTCTTCCCCAACAGGGATAAATGCAAAATCAAGTCTGTCCCTTTTCGCACATAGTAACGCACTGCTTCGTTTATATATGCGTTTTAGTGAGGTTGGTCGATAACAGCAAGCAACCACTAGTAGTTGGTAGTTTTAAAAATTATTATTGACTACTTCATCTTCCGTCAACCGTCGCAGACCTTCCCCATGCGTTTCTACTGTTACCTATGGTGTCTTCTCCAATAAGCAGAAAAACAGTCAAGTCGGCCTGACCTGCCTTCGCACACAGTGAGTGAAGTTGAAGGAAGGTCGTGAGCAGTCGCCGGGGCCACATTATTGTTCTCTAATCCCCTTTTTCACCTATAGCTAAAGTGCGTCGCATTATCTACCCTAGCATCCTAATTAACGAGATGAGCCACCGCTATAAAAACTAAAGGAAATTGTTCTCCTTCTTCCGAATCTCCGTCCTGTTACTGTTACTGTTACCTGAATACTTTTGCAAGTTGGGTTAGATGCGAGTACCTCTGGACAATGTTAATGAATTTTGATTTTCCTTGGTTGAAAAGAGCAGGTGTTTTATTGCAGCCACTAATTGCATTGTTGCTATTATTATTATTCCAATAACAATATTGTCACTGTTGGAATAAAAAACACCAATTTAATTACATTTAACTATGGAACAGCTAAAAGTTATGTTCCTGATTTGAAACATGTTGAGTATACAAAGATGTTGCTCGACTGAATCAAGATGGTGGATAGGATCCAGCTAATACCTTTCTTGAATTAAACAAGGGCACCAGGAACGAGTTACTCGCACTAAAACTTTTATACTAATTTGTTGTAGAATAATGGAGAATCAAAACAACAACTTATCGGTCAAACACTTTCACAACTACGATATTAATTAGAGGTAAAATACTTGACAAACTAATAAAAAGTAGTTAACCACTTAAAACAATAAAGAAGCCAACCTGCGATTAATTAATAAAATTGATTGATGGTAGTAAAAATCGCAGATCAACCCCCCTACAGTTTATACACCACGGCAGCTCTGAAAACTCTTTACTCACCGCGATGGCTCTAACTAACTCAAATTTCGGCGGCCTTGGATCGTAGGTTCAAATCATCAGCTGTGTACCCTGGAATTGGAATGTCTTCAAAAAAATGGAAAAGAAAATGGGCGCCAGAAATCAAAAGATTTCAAATAATAAGAGGAAATAAACTGCAAGTGACTAGCGTTTAATTAATAGATAATAAAAAGTCTTGAAGTGTCAGTAGTAAATAATCAGAATAATTAAAATGCAAATAATCTGATAACAAAGTTATGTACGTTGACTGAGGGTTGCAACACGCATAAAATTAAAAAACCCCTTTCGGGTTATTTTAATAACTTTAACAACAAATCATTCGTGATATAAGCTTATCACAGTCATTTAATAAATCCTTTTGTTTAGGCTATTGAAAATAAAAAAGCGTGACTGTACCTTTTACAGAGGGTTGAAATACATCAAAATTGCAGCTTTAAATACTGAGCATAATTAACTATAAGCATAAAAATTCAAATGTAAAAAGCAAGAGCATGTATGAAATTGAACATTACATGTTAATAATTGCGGAACGTGTGAATTCAAATTCCAAATAACTACGGGTTTAAAATGTATAAATGTAAAATCCAGGTATTGAAAATAATTTGAGATTTAATCCCGGAGTAGCACTAACTAACCTCGAAACATAAGCTGGACGTGAACTGCTACCATAATGGACGAAATCGCCGTGGATGCAAATTATAGCAAAGGCACCCTCGAACGGCAGCAATTAAGCAGAGCGCCAGCAGGTGTCAAAAATGCGATACGGCTAGCGGCTTGGCCTCCGAGAAAATCTCGTGGTTGAAACTGGTAATAAAGAGCTAAGAAAAAATGTAATTACTATGGAGAAAATAAAACAGAAGAAAGCTATCGTACCTGATCGTAATCAGCCCTAGGGAAACATACACTGCTCATTGAAATTGCTTGAGCGCACGTAATTTGACTTGAACAAACATAATTTAACCACGCCGGTGACAGCGGGCCAAAAATAGCAAGTGCGGGGTACGAACAATTCGTGCCCAAAAGAAAGCTTGCATTACAACTGCCTGTGATAACAGATAGCACAGGTCAGAAAGGGCATCGCGCAAACGAAAGGAACTCGATACAGGTACAAAATAAGCTGCTTTGGAAAATTGAAGAATTTGAAATGCAAAGGATTTATAATTCAACTAAAAGTATACAGGTTAAGCCTGAAATAATTGGATAAATGGCGAAACAATTAGGCGAAGCCAAAAAATTGTTTCACACTTTAAGTATGAATGCTTTAATTTATATGTAAAAGGATAAGCATCGTAATCAATAATAAATTAGTAGTTTCCCACCAATAATAATTATAAACAAGTCTCAAATATCAGAGATACAATAAATTCCACAAATGTGAATAGTATAGAATTAAAATTGCTACTTATCAATAACAAAGCATCAATAAGGTATAGAATAGTTTAGAATTCGCCTAAGTTCAATGTTATCTCAGCACAATTTAGAAAGGTTAGATACTGGCAAAGTTAAATAAATTAAATCAGATTACTGATTAAACAAGTGGTTAAGTACAAACATGTATAAAAATTTCGTAGGATTTAAACTAGTAAATGGAATAAGACTTGATCCAAACGTGTGTGCATAAAACATTTAATATAATAACCTAAAATACATCATTTTTACCAGGGTGAAGTTCACTTTAAAAGTGACTGAGTCTCTTTATGCTTAACAATTACGCATAAAACAAGCAAAGTTATATAATAATTAATTATCATACAAATTACAACGTTGAAATATGCAATTCACTGCCACAGAGCCATTTTCATTATCAGTTCCTCAGTTTGCTTGAGTTTCAGCATTTCTGGGGTTCTTTTGTTGCACGCTTTAAATGCGGATTTGTTTTCTAAAATCATCAGAAATACTATTGACATTTTTTGTAACGATTTTTTTTATTCTCTGCAAGCTATTCAGAATATCATAGTGTTTTAAAAGTATTTGGACCGCACTACATCTGTATGGAATTGTTTGTCGCCACATTTTTACTTTGATAAACATTATGCTAGATCTATTTCAGGCCTTTAACAACTTCTTAACTTATTTTTCAATTAAACTTAAATTAATTTGTCATCAATTTTCAATTTATCAACTTACTTATTGATGTAAGTTCTTGCTGCCTTTCGCCTGTTCGATTGCACATCGTACTCTGAAGAAAATCTCTGACACTTTTGTCGTATAGGATCTATTCTCGCTCACGAGCAATTCTTCACTTCTATGTTTATTTTAGGTGCTTTTAGCTTTCGACAGCAGCTTGTACAGGTCAGAAACTGTATGCTGAACTTCGTGGATACATGTAGTCATTATTAACTACTTTTACGTTTCTCACTCGGATGGAAATTAAATAGGTCGTTAATCTCCGACTTCAATGGAGTTTGTTTGTTTTACTTTATTTTACTGTAATTTGCAGCTGACAAACATTACGTGCCGTTTGCAAAAGTTCACTTGCTATAGTTTTCTTTATTTGGTAAATTTGGTGATGTGAGCTGTCTACGACAGCGTCCAAAGCGTTTTCTCTTCAACTGATATCTTGTACTTGCCGTTTCTAAAATAGTGGACGGGTTATTTAACAGTAAATGTAAATTTAAAGGGCCTTTCGTTGAATATGCATTTTTGTAGATGCTATAAGTTGTAAGCGAATCAGCACCCGCAGTCTATTGTGTTCTAGTTAGTTGCTTTTGAATATGAAGTTATGCTTGTTTCAACTAGGACACTATACTTCGCCTAATCGACACCGACCGCTTTAACTAATTAAATACTTTGCTCCTAAAAAGCAACCTTTGTGTACTACTCATTAACTGCGTATTTTATTTTTGTTATATAATAATTTTGAACCTGTAGTATCTAACATCTGAGGTTATTTTGAATATAATGAATTATAGCTGAAAAATCGGCGGCGTTTTATAATTTGTTAGTTAAGTTTTAATAAAACAACAGGTACATTTGGGTGCTACTTACTAGACTGATTTGAATCGAAAAGTTGCATAGAATTTCATATATTTTTTCTTTCTGAAAATTAATTTTGTTAGTCAGTCAGTCATGCGCAAATCCTGATTTGGCATTTTATTATTCTAAATACACATGTTTAAACAAATGCTGTATGCTTGACTCAGTCAGTTATAGTGATAGTAACTTTGCCATAAATCAGTTTTCTCTCTTCTCCGAGCCCTAAGAAGCATTCCGATGGACTGTAAATTTCTGCTTGGTATCTCGTTTAATTTAATCATCTTTGACCAATACAGAAAATTTCACCAAAGCCTTTGCTCTCAAGAGGCTTTTCGGGACACTTTTCGAGCTTCTCTTGTTTACGATGACTGATGTACTGGTTCACTGAACTGCAATGCATTTTCTCGACAGTCAAATCCTTTTCGCAACCTGGATTGCTCGGTGGAAATCTGTAAAAAACATGTGTGTTCCTGCTTGTAGCTGAAACTGTTGTTCGTTGCGTAAGCTTAGCTAGATTAATTTTAATTGCAGAAATCTATAAATTGTTTTTACTTGTATTTATAATTTAATAGCATACATTAGTAATATGCTTAACGCAATACTGGTTACATAAAAAAACTTATATCCTCTAAACAAATACATGTTACCTGGCGTCCATAAAAGTTTATCTTAAAGGAAATGCAAAATGTTATTGACATGGCAGACTTTTAGGAATATATCTGTTATCCTTTCGCAGAGAAACATTTGAATGGGTTTCTGAAATGTAGGACTTCCAGGAAAAGTTTCGCTAATGTGGGCTGAAAGAAGAGTAAAGTATAGACTAGAAGTTCAATTTATCGCAAAAGTTTGGAAAGTAGAAGTAACTTATTAAGTCCGTCACGCACAACAGAGCTTTAATGGACAATAGACATGCCAAGACTTTATTTTAAAATGTATTTATAGCCTGCAAGTACGGATAATGTTATTTTAAATAATGTAACAAATGATTTGATCTAAAAAAAAATAAAAATTGCAGTAAATATCTTAAAGTGATAGGTTATTTGAGCAAAATGTAGTTTTACAGTATTCTAAACCATTTTTGAAGCAATTAGATTGTGTCTATTTTTTTCTAAAACGGGTGAATACAGGGTTCAGATAGAATATAGAGAAAGGCAACATTCAGGAATAATCTCTGCTGTAGAACAAGTTTCAGTAGATGCCACAAATATTCACTGAATTACGAGTAGCCTAAGTGCACTAGAAATTTCATAAATTAGACTAAACGATATACTATTTCAAGGAAGCGTAACATGTAAATATAAATTTGTAACACGTAGGGACTTGGAATTAATCTTCCGACTCGCTATGCATCATCTTCAATGAAAAGAGCAAAGTTTTTAAATTTCATTAACTGTTACTGCGGAATTTTACATATATTATGTAGCATAGGAAAAGCTCATATGCGAAATTTTCTATTTTAGACGTAATTCTCCCTACCTATAAGCTCATTTTGAGTTTTTAAAAACAGATGATACTAAATTTAAAGTCAAAGTCAAACCAGCGTGACTACATGGACACATTTTACGGCCGGTTAAGTAAACACTGAAGACGGCACGTGGTTATTTACAAAAGGTTAAAGTCCTTCACCAATACAAAAATTACGCCAATGAGTCTTGATACAACATACGTGCTGAGATAAAAACGTGAACTTATAAACCTTAATCACTATAATCTGAAATTCAATAAATACCTTTATCTACGACCACTACTAAAAGTAGGCCTTTTAGCGCTAGCTTGTTTCACTAAAAGTGACGTTTTATAGTTTAGCATGTTTAAAGAATTCAGCTGTTTAAGCGCATGTGTGGTATAAAGTGAAGTGAGGTTATAAAACTACAATTTCGAGTGGAAGTGAAGTTGTAAAGTTATTCTAGTTACTTCTTGCGTTACAGGTAAAGTATTTTTAAAATAATTAAAGCGTTGTGTAATGAATACAGTCGGATGTGTAGTATTAATAATTACCTTTCGTAATTGACCTTGACAGTACTGGCTCCGCAAACATTCGCCCGCGCGCCAGGGTCTACTGTTTATTATGACATAAATTATAAGTGTCGTAGATGCAAACCTTTGTTAAATCGATATTTATGAATTAATAACAGTAAAATTAAGGTCGTAGATAAAATATTGCATGCAACGCGTGCTAAACGTCTTTTATGCACGAGACATGTTATGAAACTCAGCCTTCGGATTCATTTCATAATTTTCATGTTTCGTGCATAAAGGTCAACTTTTAGCAGTTGTTGCATAAATAGCTATTCTTAACCAGGTCATAACACAGTTTGCGGTAACGACAACACACACAATCATCATCAAATGTATAATATTCAATAATATGGCTGATTCATACTAACTTTTAATACGCATTCAGCAACTTCTATGCCAAAATAGATGAAAGTCACCTCTCGAACGGCACAAACGGCAACTTACGGAAGACGTGTACGATACAGGACGACGACATGACAGAATCAAACGGCTCAAACATCTCGTTACGAGACATGCCGATACAAAACGAAACACTATGCTACGGTACCATTCATGGCAGTATCAAAACAGCTGAAAATACCTTGAAACGTTAAACACATTCGACTCAACTAACCACATGCAACTTACCCCTAACGATCGAAAGCGGGCTGACAAAGGATAGCATGTAAGCGTTGGCAAATATCAGGATCAAATTTCAGAAAGTCGCCAACGACTTGCAAAGACAAGGTAGCGCATTCACCTCCACAAAGGCGAAAAATTCAGAACGACGGCGCGGAGCATCCGATTAAAAAGCTTTGTCAAAATACTCTAACTTGAAATAAGTAGCTTGTTGCCCATAACAAGCAAAATGATTTTTTCTACTCCCGCATGTATATATTCTGTTTTCTTCACAATCTACAGAATGGATATGTAGGCAATTGTAGTTAACTGAACGTATATGATTTCATATCCACACAAGGGTGGATATGAAATACACCAATCACAAACCACGTTAGTCGTGATTACCTAGGCAACTTTCATTAATTGTTTGTTTTGCAATGGGCACGCCCTGCTGTGCCCTGTTTGTGGCAAACGTGATTTTGTTGTAAGATATCTTATTAATTAGCGTTGAATAAATTTTCTTTTAATTTTCCATTCTTTTCCATTGATAGGTCGTAGAAAAAATACACTGTACAACTCGAGTGGAATGTCCATATCGCCCTCGGATAATTGAGCACTCCGCCTACGGCGTCGTGCTCAAACTTTATCCTCGTGCGATATGGACATCATATCCACTCTCGTTGTACAAACTACTATTATGTTCTATATTTTTAGAGAAAACGCGTATCATTTTAACAATGGAACTAGACAGCTAAAATGGTGTCATGAACACAAAATGTAGTAAACCTGTGCATTGTAAATAAATAATGAAGTGATTAACCATAGCTCTTAATCTATCTATGCTTTTATCTTTCTTACTGCAGTAAAAGACAAATATTATTAGCAAGCTATTACGAATTGATGAAAATATAACAAAAAGTCGTAAAATTTGAATAAGCACTAGTTTAATCCATTCAAGCAGTAGTTTTGAATTGTCTACGCTTCTGCTTTTGTTTTGCGAATTTTCGAAATCAAAGAGCGCGTCGCTTGCCTGTTGCCTATATAGTTTTGGTAAGACGCGAGCTTTCTAATTGAGGCGAAGCTGAGTTTAAATACGCGCCGAATACAGAAAAACACTTTTCTCACGTGTTGTGCATGCTACTTTTTACGTACTGGAGGAAAATGCTAGAAAATGTTGATATAAAAATATTAAAAATTGTGCATTTCAAAATTGAACTGTGCGTTACTATGCAGAAAAATGGTGTTATGCAGAAAAGCCACTTTTCTAAACGATTTGTCATTTCTATGCAGAAACGTGCTACTTTGCTAAACGATTTTGTATTTAGTAATACAGTACATTTCCATACAGTACGTGAAAAACCTAATTGAACAGTTAAATAAAAATCAACAAATCGATTGGTAATGTTCTACGAGTTTGACTTTATAGCTGTTTTTAGCTATTATCTTATATATATTTCTAAAAGTCCTGACTGACTCACTGACTCACCCACTCATCAACGCCCAGCCCAAACCCTTGGACCTAGAAAGCTGAAATTTTGCACAGAGGTTCCCTTTATGATGTATACAAGGAATAAGGAAGGATATTTCGAAATTCAACCCCTAAAGGGGTAAAATGGGGGTTCCAATTTTGTATGGAGAAATAATATTAAATAGACATTTCGACTTGAAACTTCGTAGGAGTACTCCTAAAAACAAATAATCAAACACGTATTTCGTGATTTTCCGAAAATCAACCCCTTAGGGGGTGAAATGGGGTAAGTAAGCCTAAAAATCGATATGGGTGTCGTTATTGAGGTTTTTTGGGACGTTGATTGCGAAAATTACATTTATTTTTAAGTCCAAGACGGTGAACATGACATAAGGGAAGAAACGGGACGGGACGGGACTAGACTGGACGGAACGGGACGGACTGGACGGGACGGGACTGAGCGGGACGGGACTGGCCGGGAAGGGAAGGGACGGAACGGGACGGGACGGGACGGGGCTAAGCGGGACGAGGCGGGGCGGGACGGGGCGGGGCGGGACGGGGCGGGGCGGGACGGGTCGGGGCGGGGCGGGACGGACGGGACGGAAAGGGAAGGAAAAGGATGGAATGGAAGGGGGGGGGGGATGGGATGGAAGGGGAGGGGCGGGACGGGACGGGACTGGACGGGAGGGAAAGGGGCGGGACGGGACGGGACAGGAAGGGTCGAGACGGGGCGGGGCGGGGCGGAACGGGATGATACGGAAAGGAAAGGAAAGGAATGGGATGGAAGGGGAAGGGACGGGACGGGACGGGAAGGTACGGGACTGGACGGGAGGGAAAGGGGCGGGACGGGACGGGAAGGGACTGAACAGGAAGGGACTGGACGGAAAAGGAAGGGACAGGACGAAAAGAAACGAGACGGGACGGGACGGAAAGGGAAGGGGAGGGAAGGAATGGGATGGAAGGGGAGAGGCGGGACGGGACGAGACGGGACGGAACGGGACGGGACGGGACGGGACGGGGCGGAATGGGACGGTACGGAGACGGGGACGGAGAAAGGGACGGGGACGGGGATAGGATGGGATGGGATGACAGAAAATAATTAGTCATTATTTAATACACAAATAACGAACCTCGCGCGAACGAAATCGCGGGTAAAAACTAGTCTCTGATAAAATACACCATTTAAGATATTCCGGATGTATATCCAGCTGCAGAAGAAATGATTGTGATATAAGACAACGTCGTAAATAATCTTTGATTCGTCGATTTGAAATGCAAATGTCTAATTTATATGTTATTTTTCATATTTGCTGTGTTGTTCATTTAGGTATGTTTAAATTCCTGTGAGGTAATACGTCTATAACCAAATTAAGCTATATTAAGATTGTTAGTTACGTTTAATAGTGTCATTAAGAAGCACGCTGAAATAACTAAACAAATGAATGTGTTGAAGGATCGCTTAGGATATTGTGGAGTTTGCTGCTTCTATTCTCTATGGAAGTTATTTCACCTCAACTTTGATGGAGATCTCTATTAACTAAAGTTCTGTTTAGTGCTTTGCCTGATTGAGTCACAAGCTTATGAGTAGAACTATTCTTAGGTGTATATTTACTAGCTAACTTTCTATAATAGAATCTATTTGATTTTAAGGGGTGTTACGTTTAAAATTATTAACACAACTAATCCTACTCAAATATTTAGGATAATTATAAGAATAAACTAATGAATTGTTAGTAAAAATAATAAATAGAGGTAACTAACTAAATATTCTACCTTAAACTAGTCTTAATAATTAATATTTACAAATATTTGAAATTACTACGTAAATAAGAAATAACTTGTATTGCGTGTTGCGTATAATATACAGTGTGTCCGTTTAGTGCTCCGGTCTTCGATTACGTTTATAGGCGATCATTACAAAAATGACGATTCTATGGCCCCTTTTGCCGCCGTAAAGTTTTACTTTTTTGTACACATCTGTCAAATGTTACTTTTTTTGTACACATCTGTCAAACTCTACTTTTTTGGAACTGATCTGTCAGAAACTACTGCATGAACACTTTTTACCTACCTATCTAGACAGGGTCGCAACACTTGCCGCTTCCAGAATTTCACCGGGGGTGTCTGAACTATCGCTATCACCCATTTTAACGCCTCAGCCGCAAACAACAGATTCGGCCAAAAAAGATCACTTTTACGGCCTTGATACACAATATACTATTTCAGTTACTTTATGATAACAATTTTGAATGAGGTTTCCCTATTAGGGTTAAAAGGGGCACAGGGTGTCCCAAAATTTACCAATAATAATTTAGGAATCATTTAGAGTCAAAAAGTCTAAATAAATGTATATCCTAAACTCAACCATTAACGAATTATTCGATTTTATAATTTTATGGTTTTAAGTTTAACTGTAAAATTATTTTTAAAAATCTAACATTAGGTGCGCAGAGTTCCTATGCGTACTAGAATATCCAGAAATTAAGCTTATTATGGACAAATAAGTACACCATTATTTTACTATAACCCAGTGTTTTGTCACACATTAGGTTTAGAGAACAATAAGAACGGTTTCCATCTATACCATTATCAAAAAGTTCACGCTGTGGGCAATGATGCAGAAGCTCGTTTAAGATTTTGTAACTGGATTCAGTCGTATGAAGATACTCTGCCTAATATATAGTGGACTGGCGAAGCCTGCTTTACGAGAGGCGGAATTACCAATTTTCATCATTTCTATGAGTGGGTAAGAGAAAATCCGTCATTTAAGGTGACGCTCTAATTGCCAACAAGGATTTAGTGTGAATATGGTGGCCGGTATCCTAAATGATCGCTTGATTGGGAAATTTAAATTACCACAACGTTTGAATGCTGAAAATAAGGTTTTCTAAAGAATTCGTTGCCGATAATACTACAAGATGTATCGTTAAATATTATACATGAAATGTGGCACGAGCACGATGGGCAACCCTCTCGTTCAGGTTCATTTCGTATGTAAATACTGTGGGATTGGCAACGCCGCGGAAGACGGGTGTTGAGCCACAAAGACGGTTGGTGCGCGAAGGCAGTACATTAATGACGTGGTATAAGATGGACGCTAGTAGTAAAGACGGTGTTTATGTGAATACTGTTTTCTTTTGTTTTTTTGTAATTAAGTGTTCACTAAAGCTATTAAAGTTTTGAAAGAATATTTGCTGAAGTGTGTGCTGTGTTCGTATATCGCAATCCTACATCGTAATCCTACAATACGAAGCTGAAGTTACATATTCTCAATTTGCTATTTTCTTTTTACTACAGTTAGAATTTCTTAAAGCAGATTTACTTCGTTTATGTTTACTTCACTCAAATTCTGCTGCTTACATGAAACAGACCTTCGGTTAGGACTCAGTAAACGATATTTTACTCAAAATCCAAGGTTCATTAACTGCGGTAGATTCCATATTTAGAAAACGAGTAGTATTACTGAAAAGCAGCAATTAAAATGTGCAAACCGTCCGGCCAATCACAACCCATGGGAAGTTTGCAAAAAATTACAGCAACGTAAATTTCGTACTAAAATAGATCAAAAATTGAACTACCTTTTTTATATCGAAAAAAATTACAACGGATATCTCATTTGCATCAGCACTAAAGAGCGAAAATACAAATAAAATAACAACGCCATCCCATCAAAAGATAGGCTGGACACACTGAAAAAGCTAGTAGAAGATATGTGAGAAAGAATGGACGCAATGATGTCCATTCTAACAAAGCAAGTTTCGCTGTATAGAATGCGAGAAGCCAGAAATAGGGACATTTATCAAACTACTAATTTCAGAAGCTCATTGTACAAATCGCAACTATTTCAGCATACAAGGATTATACCATTTACGCTACACTGCACGCAAATGGTGGAGCTCACGCGGACTCTGCTATTATTATTAGGAACTCAATTAAACATTATACAATACCTGAATACTCATCAATCTACATACAAGCAAGAACTGTCTGTGTTCAGGACAAACGTTGTCCATATTAACGTCTGGCGTATATTGTCCTTCTAGACCCAAGATAAATAATGACATTACACGTAGTTCTTTGCAAATTTTTGTTAGGCGGAAATTAGGACGGAGTTGGTCAATAAAATTTCACTAGAAGAAGAAAACTTGTGAAATCTCTTGATAAAAACAACTCGATAATTTTGTCTACTTGTCAGATGATAGAACGAAAATACCAGATGTTACAGACTTCTTTGTGTTTATAGGTATACCACTGAATCACAAATTAATTAAGAAAATCTTGATCCTTCTTCTGATCACACTTCTCTCTTTATGCAACTAAGCACAAAAGTACTTACAAAACAAAAACAAGCATATCAGCTACAGGCTATTCAAACAGCTGATTGTCAAAATAGTACCTTGGCATTTCATTCAAATCAGAACAGGAAATAGGCATTGTCATCGCAAAACTGGCCAACGTTATCCAACATACAGCCTGGGAGGCAACTGCTGATCATAACTTGACAAGTGTTCAAACACATGCAGAACAGCACGCTCGAAAAAAGAAACTAAGGAAAACCTGGTGTATGACTAACTCTCTTCAAAATAAAGCCAAACTTAATAAAGTCATGGGAGATCTCAAAAAACTGTTTCACGTTGAAGAGAAGGAAGTCATATTGAAGAATCTCCAAGAATTAGCACCTACAGACGCTACCGATTGTTTCGCCATAAAAATGCAGGAAAATGTGCTTCCTATATTGACAGAATACAAATCAAATAAACATATTTCTAGCAATGGTACAGTTATACATACAGTACGTGAATACGATAATTTACAAGTAAAATGTCAAACTCCAAAAAAACGCGTAAACTCTACAGACCGCGCGGCGTAAGTAAAATTCGGGTCGCCCAACTGCTCGGCACCCGATGGGCAAATTTCACAGTAAACTGCTTCGATATATCGAAAACTTCGCCTTATCGAAATTCGAATTGCTCCTTTAAAAGCAAGGCATTTCGTACACGCGCCGCTAGTGGGAGATTTGCCGATCGGGTGCCGAGCAGTTGCGCGACCCGAATTTTACTTACGCCGCGCGGTCTGTAGGTGAACGAAGAAGCCTGAATATCTGTCGTAAATATGCTCAACCGAGTGAATCAACTGGAATTTGACCAAGTTCTATCCGAATGCTCAAAAAGTCAGACAGAATGTTTTATGCGCAATGAATGACTACGCTATAACGACGCTAGGCCGTCTGCACGGTATGTAGCTTTCGTTTACGCAAGTAGAAAAATTTTATAATTTAACGACTGTCGAAGGAATCTATAGTATTTTTTAAATACAGTGCACTATTGTGCTGCTTCTGCAAAGCTAGGATCTCGGAATTCCGATTTTATTGCGGCTTTCCTGGCCAGTTACGTCAATCTTTATCGCTCGCCTTGGATCCGCGGGTGGGCATTTTGAAATATGTTCCAAACTAGAACTCGCCTTTGCTATCGAAGGAAGTTTAAGTGCAGCTGCGTGCCATAGAGTTGGAGCTGTTGCATCTCGCAGATAACGCAATTATACTGCTTTCTTTATGATGTTCTTTGTATTCAAAACCGCTGGACACGATTCAGCTGTAACGCGTCGAAACGCGCAGTTTTAGAGAATGCGTACTTTGCATAGCTTGGCAATTCGTGAAATCGAGGAAGTAATTCATCAATCCATGCTGTACGAGCGAGGAACACCTATTATTTTGAACACTCACTACACAGCTGTAACACCAAGTTGTACTTTTTCCTGGAAACGTTATTTTTTTGTCTGTTTTTGGCAAGGCAATTTATGTTGGCGCACGATTTGTTAACTCCGCTACACTAGCAACAAGTGAGATCTTTGAATTTGTCTCTGAAAAACTATATGATGTGCCCGACAATATTCATATCTAGTTAAAAACGTGCAGAAACAGGGTAAACGAAGCTAAGTCACTTGGTATTACCCTCAAAGGGGCAACCTCATCTTCAATTCAGCAGTATCATGTATCTTGGCATACGAAGACACCCAATCTGCGACCAAAGCCAAGTCACTATCTAGATTGCTAACAATACTGCCATATTGCGAAAATATCCCAACGACTGTAATTTTATACCCAAAAAACGTATTGTATGAAATGAGTAGTCCGGAACCATCTACAAATGCATAAGGAACGTAGTTTTGGTACGAAATTAATGCAAATCCTTCAATATAATATAGGATTTTCCTGATTTACCTTAACTTTTAACCGAAATTCAACCTTGTCTGCGGAAGAGTTTAGGCAGCAGAAGCTGGTTTCAACTATGATACTGACTTTTCTAGGATATAAAGATTCACGTAGTGTGCTTTTTTGCACCCTGAGTAGTCGGTTTTCTCCAATTCTCTTTACATGGCCGTACCAAATCAGTTGCATCGTTTCTACATTTTCTACAATATTGTCTTTTATTTTCATGATCTGTTCAATTCGTTCGTTAGGTACCTTTTATATTCTAGCTCTTCTTAATCTGCTAATCGCCTTTTATCAACTTTATTTCATTTCCATACAGTGTGATAGTGTTGATGATCGTGTTTTATATATTACATTTTGTTTTTTATACGTTTTATTCTACCATATTCCATTTATTCTTTTCATCGTCTTCCGCTCTTTCTAATGCTTTTTTGAATGTCTTTTATATCTTACCCATCTCTTTATATCCTGACTCCAAGATATTTATAGTTGTCGCTTATCTGTATTTTCTCTCCATTTTCCAGGTTCAACCCTTCCGATAAATCTTCTATACATCAAAATTTTATTTTAGTTGCATTAATTGATACTTATGCCTTTTCATATTTTCTTTTATATTAAACGGCATATATTCCAGGTCCCCATTATCTTGTACCAGGAGTACCTGGTCGACAGAAAATTGTATACTCATACCCAAGAATTTTTCTTTTACTTTTTTAAGGCATATTCGGCGTAAATTTTAAAAACTGTGAGTGAGAGGCAACATCCCTGTTTGAGTCGCAAGTTTACTCCAGTTTCTTTTGATATTTTGTTCCTCATTTTAATTTTGAATACCATATCTTTGAATAGTTCTTCAACGCCTTCGATTATCACGTATCACTGCCGTATGCATTTTTCAGGTCGACGAACAACCGATTTAAGCTTTTTTTCGCATTAATTTTCTTTTCTGCTATTCGCTTTAAACAAAACAGGTTATTTGTGCAAGAGCGTCATTTACCGAATCCGATCTGTTTCCCGGTCTTTCGGTTCTTGCATTTTTTAAATTACTTTTCTCAACACTCTTTTATATATTCAATTAAATGTTCGGGTAACTGTTATTCCCTATAGTTTTAACACAACTCGCTACACGTTTCGCACTTGAGGGTGTGGTAGTGGTTAAGAAATGGTGGCTAATGTCCGTGTTTTCCCTCCTAGCTCAGCGGATGTGGGCGTGGCGACCAAGGGGTAAAGGGCTGGGGAAACAAAATACACCAGACATGTTTACGTACTGTGTTTTCTTTAATACGCGAAACAACACACAATAATAAAAAGAAATACTTATTTACAAACGACTAAATCTAACTTAAGCTAGAGGCACAGGACACGACCGGCATGGCGGCTATAGTTTTGTCCTATATAAGAACGATGCCGACGGCTTTGTCCTTAGTTCGCGGGGCTGAAACAAAACACTTTCTGTTCACCGGACAATTTACACTACTGCAGGCGCGCGTTCTCTTCCCTCTGCGCCTGGCTCACGGGATGCGACGGGGCGTGGGCACGAGCGGTAGCGGAGAGCGGACGCGAAGGCGGGCGTTCCTCCGTGGGTCCCTTCCCTCGGTGGAGCGGGCAGTGGTGTCCCGGGACGGCGTGGAGACAATTGTACTTCGCGCAACGGGAGGCGATTTGAAGCGTCTGGCCTGACCTCTTTCCACAGCTGCTCGAATTCCGATTCTTCCTCTGAACTGAAGAAGAACGCCAGGCCGAGTTGCCGGGGGCGGCAGGTGAGACGGACCTGCTGGAGACGGAGCAGCGGGCGGCCTTCCGGGGTTTTTGTTTCGTGGGGTGCGCGTCCTGTGGGCGTGTCTCCGGGTTCAGACGTGCGGGGGCAGCTGGGGGGCGATGCCTCGGCGGGGGCGGCGACCTGGATGCCTCAAGGGCGTCGACACTGGCGAGTCTCTTGGACGAGTAGAGATTCGGGCGAGCTGGGCGGCGATGGCCCAAAGAGACGTTCCAGGAGCTCTCGAGTACTATGCATAAAAACAAAACAAACTTTAGGGTTAGTGTACCTCGTACCCTCGAAGGTTACTGCACGGTGGGTGACGGATCGGCTAGTGTGGCTTCGTGCGTATTTTTCCAGCGCTTACTCTTGCTACATTCTCTTGTCTCGGATGACGGTGCGGCGGGGCGTTGTTGCGGCGGCGACGAGGTTCTCGAGGGGACCTGGGGTACAGCGGCGCGCAGGGCTAGGCTGTGTAGGCGGCGGCAGGACCTGGGGCACCACGGCGCTCTGGCTTCAACAGTGCTGGACGACACTTCGGGTGGAGGCGGAAGACTGCGGCGATCGACGCTCGGCTGCGATGAAACGCTGGGTTTCTGTGATCACAGATCGAGCAGAAGGTGGCGGAGGATTGCAGCTCCTGTGATCACGGATCGAACAGGAGGAGTGGAGTTGATTCGTAAATAGAATTCAATCGAATGCCGTTTACTGCGGCGTTCCCTTCTTTTAAAGGAATTCCACTACCATTTTTTTCCCCCAGACGGCTGTTGGCCGGGGTGTGGCACGCGATATTTGTTTGCGGGGGATGATTTGTTAAATTTTAATTATTTTTGCCTTTGGCGCTCTTACTGGCACGCGGCGACTTTTTTAATGTTGACTATCGTTTTCCTTATTAAATTCTATGTTTTTGCATACCACATATGCCTATAGACATATTAATATTAACTGTCATTTAACTTATTCGCGCTACATGTTTATAATTGCAGCGCGGATCGCTGGGGTTTTTAATCCGGTCCGGCGTTCTAGCTTCCAGAGGTGACGTCTTCGCTTTCTTATTTAACATAAGCTACCCCTTTTAAGAAGATTTAGTCTTTTTCCCTTTGTTAGTTTTGAGCAGCCGGCGGACTCCGAATTCGCATAATTTACATTTCCTTCGGGGTTAGTGTGTCGAAACCTCGATCGCCTTTGTTTGCGCGGAGATCGCTTGTATTTGTCGGCCTCGGCTTATTTGCGTGGCAATTTACCCTAAGAAAGCTGTTTTAAAAAAAAATTTTTGGGGCCGTGTTGTATTTTTGTGACGGCGGCGTTTGCCGATTCTTTGGTCGCCCGTTGTGTCCGTGTTAAAATTCTTTGTCTATTGATATCTTACTTGGCTACTGTATGATTAATTTCGCGTTGCCCTTATTAATTATGTATATTCTATTAAAATTTCATTTGGCTTGCAGCATGCGCCCCTTAGGCGTAATACATTTCTGATTTATCGAGTGCTTGTTGTACCTGTCTATTTGGACATTTTAAGCTTCGGCTAATCCTTTATATGCTAATCACCCTCCTAATTGCGCTTTGTAGGTGGGCAAATAATTTCGGCGACTACTTCCTTTTGCTTTGTTTCTTTGCTTTGCGTTTTTAATATATGTTTGCGTAGTGAGTTTTTATTTTTGCAGAGCTGTCGCTTCGCGGAACTGGGGCGAAACATGTGTTGCCCCAATAAACGAGTTGTTTCCTTTATTGGACGCTCGCCCTTGTCTGTTTGTATTTATGATGCCGTTCCCGTCGTCGGCCTGCCTGATTTTGTGCGTAAATTGTGGAGCTGATTGTTTTTTTTTAATTAAGCGCTCGATGGGACGTCTTTTGCGATATGAAACTCACCCGATTAAGTTGCGCCTTGCGTGTGTTTAGCGCTTGTGAATCATATCAGTTTTTACATTTACGTAGATCCCCTTTCCTATGAGCGGATGCCATGTATCGTAGTTTTCATGCTGTAGGTATAGTTCCTTCATTTATGCATTTATGAAATATATAGGCTATCACATTCCTCAAATTTTCTGTACCATTCTTGAACATTTCAGCTGTTATGTCCTCTGAGCTACGTGATTTTCCATTTTTCATATTTTTAATAGCTTTCTCCACATCTTTGGTTTTCACTTCGATGGGGTCTTTTTGGATTGTTATGTTTATTTCTTCTTCCTTAGGTATTTCTCGATCTTCAACTAATAGCTGCTTGTAATATTGCTTCCACGCTTTCAGATTGATTACTTCCAACAGTGCCTGTTCTTTTTTATCTAATCGTACGCTTACGATAAACTTCTCCTATGTATTTATACATCGATATATATTTTGTCCCATAATTTGTTCTATTATTTTGTAACTAATCTCTTCACTTCCGCTCTTCTTCTTATATATCCCTGTCTATCTTCTTCAGATTTATTGCATAGCCTTTGCAAATATGCGTTCATCTTTTCGTGAACTTTTATCTCGATTTCTCCTTTCCACTAAGTGTTTTAATTGACTTTTTTATTATATATATTTTTCCGAAGGCTTCGTTTCCAAGTTCATGTAGTGCTTCCTTGATGTGTTTGTAGATATGTTCGTCATTATTGGATATTCCTTCTTCAATTTTGTATCTAACTTGTATGTAGAGGTACTTACTACTTTGTTCATTAACATTTTCTAAGTTCTATCTACTTGGTATTTTCTTTGTTTGTGTTTCTCTCGTCTTCATTTTATGTATGGAAAGTGGATTTTCGCTTTTAATAGGTAGTAATCAGATCAGCACTTCGCCATTCAAAGTTTTTAACGGCCAGTACTTCAGTCGTCGTTGTGTGTCCTGTTGTAATATAATGGATTATCGGTTTTAAGCGCCTAGTTGCCTGTGTCTATATATGTCGATGCAGATGTTTATCTTTGAAAAATCCGTTTGTTATTTTTAAATTATTTTGTGCACATAGGTCTGTTAGCTTCTTCGCGTTATCATTACGATGATTTTCTACTAATCTTCATCCTATTTTACTTTCAGCTTTATATCCCACTCTGTTCTCTCCTACAGCGTCTAGAGCGGCTGGTAATTCTTCATAAAATTCCCCGTACGTTCCACGTTGCCGTATTCATTGTTCGTTTCCATGCCTTAGTTCGTTTTTCAATATTTCTGTCCCCAATTTTTGCTAATTGCTTCTTTTTAAAATAATGGGATGCACGCCTATCGACCCAATCCCCAATCTAAAGGACCAGGTAAATTGTTTTTAGAGTTTTCTTCCTCTAGTGCCCAGCCGTTCTTACCATAAAGGGCGACGCTGTTTGCAGCCGCCCATTCAGGGTACATACGCTGCTGCGTGTTGGTTCGAGGGAGATATTTTATTTTCCTCGTACTCGGCGTATCCACCTGGCGTTCCCTATCCGCCACCTGGGAGCGACACGCCCTCTAGAGGTTACAGGCTCTCTCGAAGGAGTTATATAATTTTCTCTTGATTTATTTTACTTTTCTGGTATTGCTTAAAAACACTTGTAACATTTTGTAATATAATTATTTTTCATTGTTTTTTTAGAACTATTGACTGGTATTATTCGATATTAACAATTCATTACGAGTAAACATGGCAAAAGAACCTTGAAATGGGAACCCCACCGAAATTCTTTAGTAAGGGTCTGGGTGAAGAAGCAATGAAAGACATAAAAAGTTTGTGCATCGTTGTGAATCTCAAGTTCAACAAAAAAACTCGCATTAAGTAATTGCTTTATTGAACAGCTTTAATTCGATATTCTAGTTTAATAGCAATAATTCAAGATTAGCAATGTCTGAATGCTGAGGTAAACGAAGAAAAACTTGAAAGGATCTCAAACTATCAGGGAATTGTATATTAGAATACCAAAGACCAGTTACGTTTTTTGATATTTTGTTAGCAGTACAACCTTACCATTGATTGGAACTATTTTAAATTGTTTTAAAGATTAAGTCACTTCAAAAATCAATTTTTCCAAAAAAAATACGCTAAAGTTGTCATTAAAGATCTGTAATTATTAATAATTCAATGGGGACTACATTTATTTTGAATCTGGACAAATATCTAATTAAAAGGCTTGTATTGAACAGCTCGAAAAAAACGTGGAATCTAAGTGACGATTTTGTTTTCGAACCGCAACAATTTTAGGAAAACTGAAAATAATGAAAAACCGTCGAGAAAACAAGCAATGCACGAATCTTTAATCAATAGCCTTCAACTGCCTGTGTAATCAGAAAATCGGTTCCACTCGCAATATGGAAATGCCGGCGATTAGATTACGTTGACGTCATTTTTGATAAATCTCCTAGCGACGCACTGATGGTACTGAGGCGAAAGTAATTTAACGTCGAGATTTGATTCCCGTCATTATTTTTCGATGCAAAATACCCTAAGTGTTTGGAGCCTATGAAAGCTCGGTTTCCGTACTGTCCCAACTTCTGGACGGAATTTCGGTGCGCTGCGCAAAACTTGCTCATCGCCTCTAATCACGAAACTCGTGTCCGGCTAATGCGACCAGTCCGCTATTTCTACATTCGCAGCGAAAACAAGGGAAAGTTACTCCAATTCCGAGCAAACAAATTGCGGTATCGATTTCGCGGTTTCACGATTTCTGCCTCATCAGCGGTGCTGACGAAACCGACACGAGATAAATAATTAGAAATTAAAGAAGTTTTTCTTCTGCTACTTGGCTGTTATTCCCCAGGGGTTGCCGTTTTTTCTTGTTTCTATTCCCCCTTCCACTATTCTCTTTTCATCATGTTTCATCCATTGTGATGTCTACAAGATGTATTAAAAACGATGCAGCGTTAGAGACCATCCAACGGACGATAACATATTAAATGAATTTGAAGGTGAACATGAACTAAATAGCCGCTAGGTTATTCGAAACATCGAGTCTTAAGGGAAAAACCTTACACCCTTACTATTTTCAGCGTCAATGGGTTGCTTTCAAAACATTTTCCGCGACGAATAGAGTTTTGTAGATGGTTACTCCCGTAGTTCTACAGTTCTTCATCAAACTAGTTACCAGGTTAGGTTTAGTGTAAACATATGAGCTGGAATTATTGCAGGTAGATTAATAGGACCACATATTTTACCCGATCGTTTAAATGCCGAAAATTTTTTAAAGTTTCTAAACAACTCTTTACCGACTAATAGAAAGACATGGCAAGGCCGGACTGGATGTTTGAACCGGCCCGGGCGAGTGACCCCAAAACCGGCCCATTTCAAAAATGACTTATTTGGCAAACAAACCCAATTATTAGACAAAAAACAATATTTTTTTAAAATAAAATATATATTACAAAAACATAACTCAGATAATACAAACAATATAAAAACAACTTCATACATGTCTTTTCCCTTTCTAGAAGTACAGTTGATTAGTCTTATTAGTCGCTCATATACCTTACTATCCTTCACATAACGAATTACTACTGAACATTGGTCAACAACATTTATGTCTTGGGTAGTGTCAATTTGAATAGAATATATTTTGGCGTTTTTAACTTCATCTGCAATTTTTTCCTTAATGAGGTTAGATATTGCCGTTATTATTATATTAGCAGTTGACTTTGACAAAAAAGTAACTAAATTACCTCTCCCTTTCGAATGACTTACCCTTTTAAGGCGTTTTTGGCTTTGTTTAGCTACCTCTTCAACATGTTTTCGTAATAAAGGATCAAATTTTGAAATAAGCAAGACAATTTCTAAAAAATTTCCATGGTCAATATTTTCATGTAATAAAGAATACGCTGATTTATTTTGAGTATCACCCCTATAGCTTAGACCACGTTTTCCAATTAATTTTATAGTTTCAATCACCCTTTCGAGTACCTGCCTGTTGTTTTCAATTTTTGCCCTCCTTTCTGTAGTAGCACTTGAAAACAACAAACTGTGTACATCTTTATTTTCCTTATGGACTAGGTAAGCTTCAGTGCTGAGTATATGTGCCATGGTTGACTCATGCTCTTCCAACCTTGTGTATATATGTTTTACCGAAAAATGGATACCAGCAGAAACGGTATTCACCTCCGTGTCGTTAGAGAACGCTAAGCACACTCAACAATGAAACATTTTCTTAGGGCTATTGAAACCCACGTCCTTTTTGAGCCAGACCTTCTCGAATATATTAATTTAGAATTGTAATTACTTTCGAAGCTGTCAATGGACTGTAGTGGATGACCTTTCAAAACTAATTCTAGCTCGTTGTTGCAGGATGGTTTTGTGAAGAAAAAGGCTTGGTCTTTGTTTTCAAATTTTTTATCTTGTCCGTCGTTGTTTGTCCCACTCACATTTTCTTCTACATAATCTAATACTTCTATGTTTTCCTCAGCATTTTCGACCGGAATAGAACTAGTCTCCGCTTGAGAAGCATCATTATTTTTTGTTGCATTTTGGTAATTATCTTGGGCTTCAGTTTTGTCACTATCTCTATTTTGCAAATCCTCCAATTTATTTATTTCTGCAACAAACAAATCCGAAATTCTATGGTAACTCTCCGCACTTATTTTCAAAAGTCTTTTTCGTTTCTCCTTTTCTTTTTCCGCTCCACCTTTTCTCTTCGATGCTTTGACTTATCGTTTGTTGTCATTTTCGTTACTATTATCACTCATCTTTAAAATCCTTTTAGAGCATGTAAAAAGAATAACGAAATATTGAAAAAATATCAAATATATAAAGTATTCTCGGGTTCTAGTATAAGCGACACATAAACTGATTTTTCGACTTACTTGCAGAAAATCTTTTTTAACGATTTAAAGCAGAACACTTAACAGTAAACAAATCGATAAATACTTTGTAACACGTTAAAATTGTAGAAATTCACTCTATGATCCTAGCGCCTAGCGTATTTTGGTGTCAGATTATCGAGACGAATGGCAGTCAAAGCGTATGGATTACTCTGTGATTGTCTGAAATAGAATGACGCTAGCGACAAGCCGTGCGTTGCGTTGCACCTGCACATTGCAGAATTGCACAGTCAACATGCAGACTCCACCCCGCACCCTGCTAACATTCATAATTCGTAGAACATTTTTGTGAGCAATCTTCCTATCGCAGCGTTCCACCAGAGAGCATTAGTACACGTTAATACGTGGTCGTGATTAACCAACAGCCCACCGGCCCATCGGGCTAGCGCCCTATCGCCCGATACGCCAGTCCGGCCCTGCATGGCATTGCTGTCAGAAGAGATATGTGGTTTAAGCTGGATAAGGAGTTCAAGAGAATGGTTAAAGAAACACTTATCTGAAGTGGCGGTACGATTCCGTGGCCCTCAAAAACTCTAGACTTAAACTGTTTAGATTTATTCTTAAGAGGTACTTTAAAAAGCTGGTTACTCAAATAAAACTAAAACTGAAGATCAGCTTATTGATCGTACTAGTAACGCCGCTCAAAAAATAAGAAATCCAACATGCTGCAAAATCTGACACCATTATTAACAGATGCCAGAGATGTTTAGTCGTAGCAGATAAAAAGTAGCTATAAGCAACTTCAATAAAAAGTATTCGATAAATTATTTCAACAATTTTAGGAGATATCTGTATGTACGTACGTATTATTGATAATCTCGTGTTACCTTGGGGTGTAGAGACTGGTGCTTTATGTGCTTGCATCTGACGGTACAATGCTCAACTTGCCCCGAATTCGGGAACAAAGTTGGAGCGCTCCTTTTGTGCTTGCGCAACAACCATTGTGTAAGCTGTGTGTCATGGATATGTGTTGACGTTGTTACTTTATCTTTTAGGTTTGTGGTTCTGAGTAGAGCACCTTATCGCGTAACTGCAAATATTTTCTTGTATCAACGTTACATAAAACAAAAGAGACCAGAGAATTGTGGAATAGCGTATTCCGCTTATCCTCAAATTGCGCCATCAAAACCTTGAACTGCATGTTGCATGAAAACTTACTACACTCGATGCTGCGGGGAACTCCTGTCCTCTTGCTTTGACGTCTAAACGACGACTGACGTTGCGTCTACACGATGAACGTAACGAATGCATTTTTGGGTGTTGCTGAAATTTGTGTACTTACCTCGCACACGGTGAATAAGGCCTTACCCAACGTGTAACGTTGTTTGATGGACTCTAAACTTGTAGGCAGCTTTAAGACTTTTCACGGCTTCTATGTACTTCGAATTCGGGCAATCTCATACAATGCACCCGGAAAACGCAGGTACTTCTACCCACAACTAAAGCGAGGATATGGATGTCTTGTTCTCCGTAGAATTCGTAAGTTGAAAATCTTCTCGCTCCGCGAGCGCGAGCAGCCTTGGACAATACGTTTATCGCAGGATACACGAAAATTTTACCGATCAGGTCAGATTCGTGCAGTTTCTTTGATGCAAGAATACACTGATTAAATCTACTTTACCATAAAAAATATAAAAATACAAGTTGGCTATAACTTTAAACATAAAAGCAGATCATACAGGTGTGAACTTTTAAAGTGCTTTTTTTCCAAGGTTCTTTTAATTGATAAGTAGCTTCCATCTTGTGCTGAGTTTATATAATCCTTACTTTATCCATATATTTAATTTGTAAATATTTTCGCATGTATCCTAGTTGCTGCACTGTTTCCACTTTTTCCCAACTTTTACATTTCCACTTCGTGCAAAACTCTCATTACGACTAGGCCACGATAAAAAAATATATAATATAACGATGAACATGTGTGCGAGCAGCGTTCCTGGCCAAAGGGTTAAGGCGCCTGACTAGCAAACAGATTTCTTATAGGAACGTAGGTTCGAATCGTGCGAACTGAAATGATTTTTTAATTAGTTTGGTCTGACTGTTATTGATATTAATATACATAGAAAGAAGTGAACTAATCGACAACAGATTGAAAAATTTGTGCAGAATAGGTGGTACACAGGGCGGACTTAAACATTGTTCGAAAATTAGGCGCACTATCCAGCTTAGAAGAAAGGCTTAAAGCGAAAGAGGAAGAAAGCTTTCAAGTAGTACAAAGTTCAAGTTAAATCTGGTAAAAGGAGAACGACTGAATGTTCTTCTTATGACGGGTCAGTGAAGCTAGTAATAGCGACATCTTTCTTTGCCACTTTTTTTAATTTCCCTTTGTCGTACTTATACAGTTCGTGACACTAATTCTCTGTAGCTCCTCTTCTATATAACATCCCCTTTTTGTTTACAGCGTGCTTTTTCGTTACATATCATTCTATTGTAATAATGTTTTAGGTACTACTTTCTTCTTTAGCTTCGTCATGTGCATATGAAAGCTAGTTCTTTGTGCGTTTGTTACTGCTGCTACATCTGGATCTCTGTTCTATACGTAATACTTGGTATAGCTAATAGGTTATATGCCTGTTCAACTCCATTTCATATTTTTAACGCCTTATTTTGTGCCTATTTTAATCCGTGCATTTTTAAACTCTTCTCTGATATGCATTTTTTTGAAAACTAATTATCGCTATTTTTCATGGTGCAAAAAACGGTACCCTGCTTTTATCAAAACGTAGAAAAATTGATGCTTTTAAAGTACTGCGCATCTTGTGGACTGAATATCGTACGAACATATCTATCCTGGAGCAACTGACAATAATCACAAAACTACCTTCCATCTGTTTGCGCTGGTGCTACAGTTTTTTGGATATATCGCAAGACGTCAAAGCAAAACTATTGAAAAACTCATACTATCTGGAAATGTTGAGAGACGCAAGTAGTAGAGATGTCCCCCAACTTCTTGAATCGATCAAGTACAACGTAGAAAGGCCCCTTCTGAAACACTGTAAGAACTGTAAAAATTGGAGACAATTGGAGAAGGCTAGTTAATAGAATTGGGGAGAAATAACGGTTCTTAGAACTAATAGAACGGCTGATGATAATGATGAAGATGATGATGATATTCATTCTTCTCATCGCATACAATACTCTGCATAAGACACGCACACTATTGCACTGCACCCATTGTGAGCATTGGTCTCTTCTGCGACACTCCCGCATTCGCCTCTATACAGTGTTGGATTGCCCAATTTTGCACTTTTAGTTTTTGTAATTCTTCTTTAACTTTGTTGATCTATCGCGCAGCGGCCTTCCAGTTGAATTTCAGCCTTCTGGTATTTAGGTCATCGCTTGGGTGTCATTACTTCATTTGGAATTCTCCAAACGTGAATCAGCTGCTGTAATCTTTGTTGTTTCATTCACCCTGGCAGTTGCGGTCCTTTCTGAATGTCCCTGATCTTCAAATTTCTCACTTTTCTCCATTCGGATTACTATCGCATTGCGTATTTGAGACCGGATATTATTCTTAATATTTACCATTAGAATCTTTTGAGTAATTCTTCATTCTTTTTATTTTTACTGTCGAAGTTATAACATAGTACTGATCGTAACAGAGGCTTTAGTAATATGTTGCATTGTCGTTGAGCAACTTTAATTCATCGCATATATTGCTATATTGATTTGTAACTGCCCTCTTTCATATTGGCGTTTGCGGCTTAGATTCTCCTTTTTTGTGGACAACTCAATGGATTCTTGAATAGTAGACCTAATTGCACTAGGGGGTTCTCTATAGCGGCGCTCTGCAGAAACTTTTCTCTGCGATCCAGTGAGCGAAGTCATTTGAATGTTAACCGTGAGGCTCGTTTTTTGTGATGCGTTTTTCATGTTTTTTACAAATCCGTCAAATTCTTTGAAGCGTTTCCGGCTCTCTGGCTATATTATTGTCATGCGAGCCATTTCGAGCAACAATCCGCTCCTGCTCTAATCCCTTAGGTTGCCAAGATCATGTTTAAATAAATTAATTAACTCTGGTCACTGTGATATAAATAAGATTGTCAAACAAACTGTCATAAATAAATAAACGTTACATTGGTGTCAGAAGTCGGATACTTTAAATAAATAGTGTGTAAAAATGTCTAGAAAACTGAGTGATTTGAAAGTGACCGAATTGCGACGGGAATTAGAAGATCGTGAACTGGAAACAACAGGAAAGAAACCAGAGTTGGCAGCTCGACTTAGACAAGCAATAGAAAGTGAGGGTTTGGATCCCGAAACGTTTCTATTTACGGATGGTACGTCTGCTATAATTTCTGCAATCTCTTCCGATATTTTGTCTTTAGAAAAAAAAATCTCTTCTGATATGACTTCTATGAAAAACGAAATTTCCTCCGATTTGGAAAATAAAATGTCTTCTATGAAAACTGAAATTTCTTCTGATATTTCTGCTTTAGAAAGTAAGGTAGCTTCAGATATGTCTTGTATGAAAACTGAAATTTCTTCTGATATTTCTTCTGTGGAAAATAAGATGTCTTCTGTTGAGGAGAAAATAAAAGAGATGGAGACGAAAATAGAGGAAATGGAGAAAACCGACAGACAAGTTGTGGAAAATACAGAAGAGATGGAGGACGATGAAATGAAGTGCTCTAAGGTGGAGTCAAAACCAAAATTGGAAGGAATTGGAAGTTCTGCTCGTATTAAAGCCCCAACTTTCGACGGAAAGATGTCGTGGACCAATTACCTAAAACAGTTCGAAACAGCTGCAAGAGCGAACGAATGGTCTGAAAGAGAAAAGGCAGTAAATCTGACCATTGCCCTTCGAGGAGATGCTTTGGATATTCTTCAGACCATACCTGTTGAAGAGACGGATGACTTTGAACAACTTAAAAAACGATTAACCATGCGATATGGCCACGAACACTTGGAGCATGTGTACCAATCACAGTTAAAGAATCGCAAACAGAAGCGAGACGAGACCCTTCAAGAATACGAAGTGGATATTGCCAGGTTGGTACGATTTGCCTACCCATCAGCTCCAGAAAAAATGATGGAATGTTTGGCTGTCCAAACATTTCTGGATGGACTCCGTGACCTTGAAATGCAAAGAACACTCCGTTTAGCTCGTCACAAAACATTGGTCGATGTCTTGTCCGCTGCTCTTGAATACGAAGCGGCTACGCAGGCTTCCGGTGGATACAGTAAAGTAAGGACCGTAAAAGAAGAAGAAAATGAAGATAAATTCGACCAACTGGTTAACATGATAAAAAGCCTTACTAATAGGAAGACGAAGACTATCAGGTGCTGGCATTGTGGTGAGATCGGACATGTACGCAGCTCGTGTAAACGCCCTAGGATCACTACCAATCAAGAAACCACGCAGCAGGAAAACTAGAACGGGTCGGCCTAGGGGGGGCAGCTTCGACCCAGAACCGTTCCAAAGACCCTCTCATACTGATAGCCTCTTTGAAATGTCGCGATGATAGTGTATACGTAGACGGCGAAGTAAATGGTAGAAAGCATATAATGTTGGTGGATACTGGAGCGACCAGAACCATTATACGACCGACCACTATAAATAACCGCAAGAGACTTTTACCAACAAGATTGCGATTGCGGACTGCCACAGGTGAAAGTGCCAACTTCTTCCATGGGGAAATCCAGGTTCAATTAGGAATTGGTACAGAAAAGTTTACTCATACTGTCATTGTCGCTGATATCAAAGAAGATGTTATATTAGGAATGGACGTAATGAACTTACATGGTTTCCAGTTGGATTTTAAGAACAGAGTGATCAAAGTTGGTGCCGAAGAGGTATTTCTTCATCCATATGAGGACAGTACCGCGCAAGTAGAGTGCTCCCACTGCAACAGAACAGAATCCAAAGACCCTGCAATACTAAGAACAACTGTAGTTAACGATGAGTGGGCACCTAATAAAATTAGAAAAGAACAAGAGAACGATCCCGTGTTAAAGAGAATGCGACAATGGAAAGAGGAAAATCGTCGACCTACTTGGCAAGAAGTGTCAAAACTCTCTCCAATAGTTAAGTCATATTGGGCTCAGTGGGACTCTTTTATTCTGGAAGAAGGCTTATTAAAGCGAGTACTCGAGAATGATGATGGTTCTGAAAACAGAAAACAGTTGGTTATTCCAAAGGCCAGAGTAGCTGAAGTACTTCGTGAGTTACACGACAGTCCATCAGGAGGACATCTCGGTGTTAAGAAAACCCTTCAGAGGATTCGTGAAAGGTTTTATTGGATGAACAGTTCCGATGATGTAAAGGACTGGTGTAAGAAATGTATTACCTGTGCTACGAGTAATGGACCTCATCGAAAAAGGAAAGCTCCCATGAAACAATACAACGTCGGAAGTCCATTCGAGAGGATCGCCTTAGATATTGCTGGACCATTCCCCATGACCGAGAATGGTAATAAATATATGATGGTGGTTATGGATTATTTCACTAAATGGGTGGAAGTCTACGCCATTTCAAATCAAGAGGCCGCAACTGTTGCAGACGTGTTGATAAGAGATTGAATCAGTCGATTTGGAATGCCCTTGGAAATCCACAGTGATCAAGGCAGAAATTTCGAAAGCCAGCTTTTCCAAGGAATATGTGACAGACTAGGCATGAAGAAAACAAGAACTACAGCATTGCACCCACAGTCGGATGGAATGGTAGAGCGAATGAATAAGACCATTGGCAAATACCTGTCAAAAGTGGTGTCCAATAATCAGCGAGATTGGGATCAGTATCTCTCGCTCTTCGCAATGGCCTATAGATCCGCCGTCAATGAATCGACAGGCCAAACACCAGCAAAAGTCCTGTTTGGTCGTGAGATGAGACTACCATGCGACCTCGAGTTTGGATGCCGACCTGGAGAAGATATAGCTGGTGAAGACTATGTGATCCGCTTGCGAAGAAGAATGGACGATATGCATGAGTTGGTTCGCTCGCATCTTCAAATAGCCAGCGATAGGATGAAGAAACGGTACGATACCCAAGCAACAGAAGAATGTTTCAAGGAAGGCGACAAAGTCTGGCTCCATAACCCAAGAAGACAGAAGGGTTATTCTCCAAAGCTACAAAAGTCTTGGGAAGGTCCGTACCTTATCAAGAAAAAAATTAATGACGTTATTTACCGTATAAGCAAGATTCCAAACGGAAAACCGAAGGTAGTGCATCAAAACCGGCTGGCTCCATTTGAGGGTGACCATGACCAAGAAGAAGAAGTAAACCAACTCCAAGAAACACCTGACCTTGCCTTTGAAGAATTTATGGGTGCATATGGAGGTACCGGGAAAGCAAGATATGGTGTTACCTTTGAGCAACAGCAAGATCTGCTCACGCTTCCAGAAGACTACTCGTTGGCCCATAGCATTCCCGCCAGTATCAACGACGCACAAGGACTGGCATCCGTTTTCCGAAAGAAGTTTGGTCGATTACCAGAACTTCAAGGTCAGTTACCAGTCCCTGGAAAAGCCTTGAAACTTCAAGATGGATCACGCTACCTTTTCTATCTGGTTACAAAGAATACTTTCTACGATCAATCCACTTATCATGATGTATGGGAAGCATTACTTAATTTGAGGGAGCACGTATTGGAGTCCAACGTGCAGAAACTAGCCATGCCGAAGATAGAGTGCAACCAGCTGGATTGGAGAATCGTTCGAAACATGGTGGAAGTAATCTTCCAAGATACCGAAGTCCAAATACTGGTCTGCAGCTATTCGCCCAGTGTCCAGGTTACAGCAAGGACCGTCCCTTGTTACTTCCATGCAACTGGAAATTGTAGAAGAGGATTCAGTTGCAAATACAACCATTCCGTTTCAGTTCCGTAAAAGTTCCAGGGGGAACTATCTCTTAAGGAGGGGGCAATGTCATGCGAGCCATTTCGAGCAACAATCCGCTCCTGCTCTAATCCCTTAGGTTGCCAAGATCATGTTTAAATAAATTAATTAACTCTGGTCACTGTGATATAAATAAGATTGTCAAACAAACTGTCATAAATAAATAAACGTTACATTATTTTCTTATAAGATGCAGACCGTGAAGACTTATTTTTTTTAATGAACGTGATCGTGGGCCACTTTCTAATTTAGTTAACCGTTTGTCCCTTTTGGTTTAGTGCTGCTAATTAGGCGACTCGTGTTAAAACCGCTATTCAGAGTTCCAACAAGATATTCCCATTTCTCAATGCACGTCGGTTCATGCTACTAGGCTTCACCCTTTCAAATGTTTTCCATCCATGCGTGCTATTTGAAACGCGAAATTTACTTTCGAGATAAATTTTTAAACCTGTGTTTTCTCACCTGTTAAAGTTATTTTGCCTAATGTAGTTCCTGTCTATATTTTTAACACGCCACCTCCTGAGTGGTTTGCATTTAGCGACTCAATTTAACATTTATGAACCTTTCTTAAACGAATTGTATTATTTAATCATATTATCCCATGCATTGACGGGCCTGGTTTGGCGTTTATACAAGATCATTTCTAAAACCTTTTTGTGGCATGATATAATTCATGTTTATTCTTTTGGGTGTTTTGTGAAATACCCAAAAGAGAACATGAATTAGTGTTTATACGTCCAATACGCTATTTACCTCCATTTTATTGTATTATTAAACTATACTATACTAACAGTTGAATTATTAAAGCCTCATAATTATTCTCTACTACTGGTATATTATATTTTCTTTAACGTAACTGATACCTACTTGTTTTTTAGTTTGGGTTAATTTAAGCTAGCCAAACACGGTCAGGAAGTTCTATTTAGACTGTGAATTCGACTGGTTATGTTGTTGCGGTGGTCGAGTGGTTGACGACTGGTGCCCGTTTGTATTTTGCTTCATTGTATTTCATTGAATAACCTTAAAAAATATTGCTGGATCCTTATACATGGCAAGAAATCGCCGACAGTTTTGAGCATGACGTTATTCGAAGTTTTATTTTTTTTTTTTGGCGATGTTGTATTTATTTAGAAACGAACCACGTCATTGTACTTGTTTACTCCTTCGAACTATTACAATCTTTACTATCTCTGTAGGTAATATTTCCTGGCTACTGGTGCTACATGTTCGGGAATACGACCCCTGCATTAGGCGAACATATTAATCCTTAAATCGAAACATTACAAAAGGAAAGTTACATTTTAGTATTAACAAAAATGAGTTTATCTACTCATATTAAATTATATTCACATTATAAGGACATTTTTGAATAATAATAACAGTCATAATTTGCAATAGTAAAATATGAATTTATAATTCACGGTTTGCAGCCAATCATAAAATTCTATTTTCATTATTGAATAGGTTGTAGCCAATCATAAATTTCATTAAAATTCTATTTTTATTATTCAATAGGTTGTAGCCAATCACTAAATTCATTCTTATTATCAAATGACTTTTGCAGTTGACAGTTGTCACAAATGTCATATTTCGGAAAGTATCGTATTACATTCGCGACTATGGCCAGTATTCACTCAGATGACTTGTGCCACGCGCCTTTGTTTTGTGGCTCAAATATCATCTGCGTGAATAATGGCTGTCATAATCGCTCATATAATAATATACTATTATCTACGACAGTATGTAAAATTGTCTTTTAGTTGGCAGTTTTAAGTTTGTAAAACGACTGTTTAATAACATATTTTCATTAGTTTACGTTGTCAGTAGTAACGTGTTTAAAATTTTTAAAACACGCAAAATTACGACTGGTTACTGGTAATCCTAATTAAATTTAATTTTTTTTTGTATTTACCTGGTTTTCTAGATTCTATCGTTGATAAAATGTTGTACGATACACATACGTAAATCAACTTTATTCACTAGGGGGGGCTTAAAACGCTCGCTCACTCGCGTTTTAACTTTGTCCCACTCGTGACTAAAGGCTAGCTTTACGTACTTGCATGGTAAATTACTATTATGATACCGTATCTCTAAGAAAAGCTTTTCACTTTACGCTTTCATTAAATTAAAAGTATAAGTATTTTAAATCTGAAATCTCTTAAGGGGTTGGATAGTGTAAAATCATTAAAGGTGGCGAAAAATTGCAGTTACAAAGTTTTTGGTCTTAGTTAGAACTAAAGGCAAGGAATCCAAAGATAGCGAGTGGAAATTCCAACTTTGAACAATAACTAAATCGGAAAGTTTTGATTTAAAAATATTGAAATGGGTAAGTTGAGCATTGTACCGCTAGACGCAAGCCTATACAATACCAGCCTCTACACTGCAAGGTAAAATCAGGTTACCGACAATACATACACACATATATTATTTTAAGCTCTGTGGCGAAGGTCAAGAGAATAAATACGCCATTGGTTCTCATTGCTTCTACCTACATATCTCCGTCCAGTTATTCATTGCAAAATAAAAATACATTTCCTATCAGCTACTTCGAAGACCAAAGATTAATGTCCCACGTGTAAGAAAAAGAACATCATTGCTCCGCAATTTTCTTCCGCAAATACTCGCGTCTGTGCGTCCAGCGGATGAAATTCCGCTTACGATCTACTGTTGTTTTTAAGATCACAACGATTCAGATTTCCTACCGCAGTTCGTAATTTGATCCTTTGCAAGACGTCCCTGCGAAGGTTAGTAAACAACATCGAATAATTGCTCGCCGGAGCGGCAGATAAGACGTCGGCGTGTTCTATTGGATTTCTGCTACCGGTAAACGAATAGGTGCTGCTGTGCAATAGAGTGCATCTCGAAGTTTGAAATAAAATCAGTAAGGCTGGGATGTAAGTTCAGTGGATAAAAGAGAGTAAACGGACAAATGCAGTCAAGTATGAGGTGGAATATATTTAAAATTCTCCCTTGGCTCATATTATTAGGAATACATAGGAAATAAATGTGTTACAGAGCATATATTAACGTCGTAATTTGTTTATGCAACGATTACGTATCACATAGCAGAAGACCGGAAGGTCTCGTATGAAATACATATATCAAATTTACGCAATCGGTATAAGAAGCAATAAAATCAATAATTCGGGGTGCTCGATTCTAGATTGGTCGTGTCACATATCTGATAGAATCATCTGACATTGTGGACATGGTAATTAAAGTAAATAACGGAACCTTTGTGGATTTCAAGATGCAGCAATAAACTACGACCCTCAACGACATGTTGCTTCGATTGCGGAATAGCCCGCAAGAATCGCAAGATCTACATTTGATAAAAGGAACCGGCTTTCTCCTAGGTACAAATATGCTGCATCCAAATCGGATCCATATTATTGAAAGGTAGCGTTACAACTGAAGTGATTTTATGCAGCAATTGTATTTGAGCTAGAATTATTTTTCATGATTTGTATGTAATTTTTAATCAAATAAGATATTTAAAGAAGTTATCGTGGTGACATATAACAGAAACACGTTGACGAAGTCTTTAAATTACCTTCCTATCACTGCCAAGAACATTATTGAAATGGCATGGAATTTGTCTAAGGCTTGCGATATAATAAACACATAAATTCGTAACCACCAAATAGGTTACAGAGGCTCTTTTAAATTGTATGCCTGACAATTTTTTGTATATGTTCCAAGATGGAACAAAATATCTAATAAATCTTTCGGAGGGAAATATTCCTCCTGTCCTATTTATTTTCCTTGAAGATGAAAAATATGGCTTCTGGTTTTTGGGACCCCTGTGAATCAACCACTATGCTCATTATGCTATGTTATACCATCTAAATGCTGGAAAACTCAAGATTTACACGCTACAATGACGTGCATCCTTAAAATCGTCCCTACTTACCGAACAATATGCAACCAACTTTCATGTGAAGGCCAACCCTAAGACTTTTTCGTACAGGAATAAGACTGACAGTTTAATTTCAAAAAGAAACTGTTATTGGCAAGCATAGGCAATCCTTATATATTAACGTATGTTGTGCTTGCATCGGTAACGTGTCCATCGTGCAACGAGCTAGTTCATGTCACCTTGGTAGTTAACAATTATACTGCTAGTATAGAACTAGATTGTGTTCTATATATATGGTAATGATTAGTTTAAGTCAAATATAGATTTAAAATCAATGTTTAGCGCGCTCCAATGGGGAAGTGTAAGGCAGCTGAATGCTGACCAATGTGCTATTATTAGAACTGTATGCGACAGACTGGCGCAGCGGCTTGGTGCAACTTCGCGCTTTTGAGGCAGGGGTAATTGAGTCCCAGATATAAAGCGACCCAGTGCGGAGGCACCGAGCAAACGTTTTTCGGTCTGGAAAAACGCAACCGACGCCAGGTTACTTGTGTAATCTTCAACCCCTAAGAAGCGAAGTTCTAGCTTGGAGAGGCATCCCCGAGCTTAGCAGTTTATAGCAAGAACCTGCTATTCCAGCTGCCATTCGAGCTTCGAGAAAGCCAGTCGACTTTGCCATGCACAGCTACCGAAGCCACAGAGCTGACCTTTTCGTTATTTTGCAACAAGGTAAAGACAAGTTTAGTCATTGTAGATAAAACACACGCTTGATTGCCCGGTCCAGGAAACTGGGAAAACTAGGAGCATAATTAGTAAATTACGCCACGTTACATCATCCTTGATGAACGTCAGTACAAAGCCCTTGCATCATCCTGTTGACACATCGCTTCAGCTAATTTCAAGCGGCCGAGGGCAGAGCCGCACTAAGTGAATTTGTGTGCGAGAGTACGCCTGGTTTTCACGATTTGTTTTGACTTAGAGTTGCGCATTGACAATTGCACGTCTACTTAAGGAGTGTATTTAAGCATGTACTCGTAGATTCAGAATTAAGCTGGTTGCCATTTTTTAGCGATTGTTGATAGCGTACATAACATTTTTATATTACCAGTGTGTATTGTTTTTAGGTATTTTCATGCATGTATACTTTTCCAGAGTATATATATTTTCAAGTAAGCTGTTTGGTGTTTATTTCTGCTAGGATTTGCTTGTATGATTACAGAATTCTAGGTGATAATGAGTAAGCCGGGACGAGCTATATTGATAACACCTTTAGTCATACTGAGGTCAAAACGGGTCCTCTGCTTAAACGACTGAGTTAACTAGCAAGCAAGGACAATCTAAATTCATAGTAAAGTAGAGTATAAGGCACGGGGCAAAGCCGTATTACAATCGGCACCGATCGGTGCACTTAATTCGCATTCCGTCACCGTGACCTTCATAACGCAATGATAAGCATGCGAATTTATGTACCATTCTTAGTCCAGTGCTTAAGGCGTCTGCCTACAGATGAGCGCAAGTTCGAACATTATCGACTTCGATATTTTTTTACTCTTTCTGAATTAATGCAATTACTATGCGTTTCCTCTTACTGTTTTAGTATTATTAGATACTTTTACCGATTTTGCACACTATTCCACCCTCTGAGTCTACCTAGCTGAAGTGGTTTTTCTTGCAGTGCGTCTTCTCAATGGCAACATAGCATCTGCCTACAAATATAGTCCCAAAAGCAAATTTTACTAAAAATAAAAAGTTTGATATACATAATGATGAACCCGAATATCAATAGCAAAACCGCAAAATTGCTTTGGCCAACCTTTGTCAAAAATAATTCCAGCCTAAACTACATCGTCTTTGCGTATAAGAAGCCAGTTGTGTAAATTCAAGGAAATTTGTATTTTTTCAATTCGTACAAGCCGTCACTACGAAACTCGGAATTATTAATTAATTTATATCTAGTAGTTAAAATATCAACGGCTGACAAAGAAATAAAATATAATTGAGCCTCAACAAAGATGAATGTATTAATCTATCAACAATCAAAAGTAATAGTATATTACTGTACAAGTTGAGAAAAGTGATGTTTTTCTGAACAAGTGTGCCGGGTTTGTGTACGAGCGTCAGCGCAGAGCCGGATTAAAGGGGGGGCTAAGGGGGCTGCAGCCCCGGGCCACCGAATTTTGGGGGCCTCGAAAAGATTGGAAGGTTATAATCTAGTGCGGTTTCTAATCATGTAGATCCCTTTGTACCCGTTGCATAAATGGGAATGGGGCCTCTAAAAAATTTAGCCCTGGGCCTCACATATCCTTAATCCGGCTCTGCGTCAGCGAGTACTTAAACGGCCATACGAGTTCAGCAAAACCACTTTTCTAACGTGTTGAGTGTACTATTTTAACGGATTTCATAAGAAATGTAAAATATTAAATTTTTACATACAAGTGACGCTAACTGTCAAAACATAACTAAGATGACCATAACTTATTCCTATGTACTAAAGCACAATAAGCAGCTCCAGTTGATGTTATTCATTTGGCAGTACTGAAGTGTGTTGTTGGTGACACTGTAGGTTTATGTCAAATTCGAGGTTAGCAGGTTAGGTTTTGCGTCAATCTGTGTCAAAACTGACGCAAAAACTAACCTCGAACTTGACATAGACTTACAGTGTCACAAAAAACACACTTCAGTGTTGCCAAACGTAAAACGACTCGCCGTTACTAGGCAGAAAAGTGTTGCTAATGATAAAAGTACCACATTTTTTATCGATTTTGAATGAAGAAATTTAGTACATTTCCAAATGAAATGCGATAAACGTATTTTCCATCTCCAATACATCTTAATCGCTTATAATTACTAACTTTTCCTGGTATGAAACGTCAACATCTCTCCTTAATTTACGGTTTAAGCAAATACAGCTTTGATGTGATTCCTAAAATCACTCACCTTACTCTCAAATACCAAAGCTAAAAACAGGAAGAACTAACGCAAACCTGAAACTTTTGACTTCATTGGATAGCAACACGTGTCAATTCTACCCTCAAAGTTCTAACAGGGGGTGCTTAGTTCTATAAACTCTATAAACAACATTCCTCTGCTGCGAGGGCGGTAATCTCAGCAACAGGAAAGTATTTGCGAGGTTCAGATATTGACTTTAAAACTTTATTTCGAAGTTTGACTACATTATTCTATCGATTTCAAAATTAACATTAATTAGAAGGGTGCGCTGGGCCACCCTTTTATCGTATAATATACAACGGTAATTTCATTATAAAAAGTCTTTTATATTTTCTCGTAGTATACAAATTTATATGAAATACTGCTATATGGAGATTCAGATTTACTTATTTTCGCAGTCATTTTCCTGTACAAGCTCATAGTTTTTCATATTTTAAGGTACATTCCAGTGCGTAGCTGGAATACGTTTAGCTTATTAAATTTGGTTGGGGATAATAAATTATGCTAAAGTGGTCCTAGGGCAATGTTAGCTTTTTCGGTAGTCTCTAAGGGGCTTTTGGCAACATTTATTCCATGCAACTGATAAGAAAACACACACCCATCTCTGTTTGGCAAACTATATGCGGTTTCCTTAATTTTATGTTAAAATTTAATTACATTTTAATATTGGTTTTATTTGCAGTCACTGATTCTTTAAAAATGTTGTTGTGTATTCGTGTAATTAATCTATCCAGCGAAAGGCAACTGCTTGGGTTATTTTGCTTAAGAAATGTGTTAACTCTACTAATAAAGATTTGGTCTACCGGAATACTGTGTTACATTCTAAAATTGATTTAAGACATCGCAAAAAGGTAAAAGGGGGTGCACTAGTTTAGTGGAGGAGGGAGAGGCGATTCCACATTTTTTTGCTCGCCGGACATGAGAATAATGTTGATCTGAAGGAATATAGGACCATACCGGAAATTGATGAGCGACACATACAAGAAACAGGAACATAGCTTGTGTGCAATAAAGCAGTCTTCGGTTTACAATTTATATTAGTCTCTAACGGCGCTACAAATGTGCAGAATACGCATTGAATAGAACAAACCGCACACTACGAAAGCGAAGGCAAATCTGAGCAGTAATCGCCATATAGTACATAAACTGGAAATTCCAGCTTCCCAATTCGGCAGTGAGATCCAAAAAGGAAATGAAATCCTTCCATATGAAAATCCAAAAATTAAAAAAATTACATAAAAACTAAAATTACATAAAAACGAGAATTACAAGAAAAACTAGAAAAAGCCCTAGAAACACAATTCCATTAGCGTACAGACGTAAATAGGCTCAGCGTTCTCTTCCTAGTACTACGTAGCATAATCAGGAGGTGTAGACTGATCGAAAACCTAGAATGGAATTCAACTGTGTAACATGGTTTTACACCTGACTCACCAGAACTACAGTTTTCATGTTCACCCACCAACATGTGTCTTTTTCAAATCTCACCACTATCCAACGATTTTTGGGAAAACTAAGAGAAAACCGCAACCATTTCGATATTTAAAATCCCTTTTGGAAGGGCAGACCTAGTGTCTACACTAATATTGCAAACTTCTTTGTTGTTAAGTCGTACCTGTTTACTTGGTAACCAAAAGAAAATAGGCTAATAAGCCATTTTACCACCACAGTGTGACAAAATGACACTGAATTATCTGAGATCCAACGGAAGTTACTAAATAACCGTATTAAATCTCACGACAACCAAACTCACAACTTCGAGAAGAACGTTATGTAATAAGCCGGAACCCAATAAGAAACGTCTGAAAAGCTATTCGATACGAGGTATCACGCTTAGATTCACACACACAATCTAATATAGAAAATAGACCGTCAACAAAATTCACACAAGTGCTACAATAGACACCGCCAACTGCAGTCAAATGCCGGTTGACAACCTTCAACATGTTCACAATAAATCACACAAAACACGATGAGGGAAAAAGACAAGAGTCCAACTAAAACCTGCAATTCTCAACGTATACCTATAGCAAACCTCAAAGATAACCTGTGACAGTTAAAATCACTTATATTCTTTAAATTTGAATAGCCAATAAGTAGCTTTAGCTAAGGTGAGGCAGAGTATTCGATATATCTTTAGTACATACAGTAAAAATAGAGGCTAACGTCAAAATGGCCGTAACAACAAAGCCTAGTTTCTTCGCCGCTACTAATGTAGATACCTTAATTTCGTCACAATTTACTGAAAAATAGTCAGGTCACGCACAATTCAAACAAAGAAAATTGCATAGCTTATAAAACTTAGCTAAAAACGTTCAGATAGTTGTAGTACGGTCTTTTGTAATTTAGCACTCCGACCTCGGCCAGCTAAAAATTCATCCTTGCGGGAGGAAGCAGGGTAGTTGTGAAGCGACAAAGGAGGAAGTAGACAGGCAAATCCCAAAAAATTCGCAGATAAAGTGCTTCACAGAATTATCCCAAAAGGTGTTAAAGAAACTTCGATCGTGCGTTCAACAGTCCCGTTTTGTTAAGCGCCAGGACTTTAGAACTCAGCCCGCGGCATCTACTACCTTCAGTACCAACAAAATGATGTTACCTAACGGTTGATGAAATACATTTACACTCACTATTAAGTGTTTGAAGTTTTTAAAGAAATGTTTATGTTTTTAATGTATGCATCCTAGTTCTCTTCACAATAGGTTAAGTACACTAACTTGTCACACACCACAAAAAACCTGTAGAAACATTGGTGTAGACACGTACATTCGGTTTTCATCAGACTTTTACTTCATATTTCTCAATCATGGTGCCTTGAGAGTGAAAATAGATCGAATAATTCGCTATCACATCATTAAAATGGAATATGTATAACGTAAGCTTTAAAAAAATTTCAATGTAGAGAAAAGCTTTTATTTTCGCCATTTTAGCCTGTTTAATTAGCTACAAAAATTCTTTACAAGCCAGTAAATGTTCTTCTGAAGAAAGCTTCCTAAATAAAACATTCTCGTTTTTCAGCAGTTTTCTTTATATATTTTTGAGAAATATTGCAAACTTACGAAGGTTAATGAAAGACTCAAATCGGCCCAGAATTGGTATTGTATGTATTGCAACAGTAAGAGTCACTAGTAAACATTGATAATTACATAAAATATGGTTAGGAATAACTGCAATTTAATTAACGCGTTGACTTCGCCCGGCAACTCTTGGCGTTGCCCGGGCTGCCGCGATGATTTGAACGCGAGTACGGTGCTTGTTGATGACGATGATAATGCAGGGCCGGATAATGCCACAATGATGGGTATACTTAAAAACATACAAGCGCAGTTAAAAGGTTTGAATACAAAATATGATACGTTGCTGCATTCGGTCAATTTTTGCAGCGAGAAAGTAACTGATTTTGAAGTCAAACTTAATGAAATGTCTGATAAATATAAAAAAATTGATAAAATGTTTGACGAGAACAACAAACTCAAAGAAACGGTGAAACAGTTACAGGGTCAAATTGATAATATGGAACAACACAGCCGTTTAAGTAACTTGGAAATACAAGGGGTTCCGCAGAAGGAAAATGAAAATCTTTTCCAGATTATGGAAAAAATTGGTAACCATATAAAAGTCCCAATTAATAAATCAGATATTAATGCTATCCATCGCGTAGCCTCTTTTGATCCGAAATCTACCAAGCCTCGTAATATAATAGTTTCTATGCTATCTCGCGTGAAGCGGGATGATGTACTGGCAGCAGCGAAGGTTGCGAAAAATGCTAATCCAGCTACTTCACCTGGACTAAGGATCGATGACGTGTCCAATGGGCTGTTTATTAACGAACATCTAACACTAAAGAATAAGTCTCTTTTCGGCGAGGCTAGGAAAATCGCAAGATCTAAGGGTTATAAATACACCTGGACCAGAAATGGTGTTATTTATTGTCGTCAGGATGATAGAACCAGAGTCATTGTTGTGCGTGACTCCAACGACATTTCAAAAATAATATAAATATACATCATCCTATACTACCATATAAACTAAGTTATGGCTCTGAAAATGAATTCGGAAATTAGTCTATTGTATCAGAATGTACGAGGATTAAAATCAAAAACACATACTTTTCTAACAAACCTTTTAAACTGCGATCACAATATCATTTGCTTAACTGAAACGTGGCTAAAGCCCAGTGTCTACAGTTCAGAACTATTTCATTCCAATTACTGTGTCTTCAGGAGAGACCGTTGTACCTCTGTGAGCACCAAGTCCGAAGGTGGAGGTGTTCTAATTGCGGTGGAGGCTAGCCTTAATGCAAGTATGAGAACTTCCTGGCAAAGTGATGCAGAAGATGTGTGGGTAACAGTGTCTGTCGGTTTTAAACACTTTCATTTGTGTTGTGTGTACATACCACCTGGTGACGATACAGCGCTGGCGTCATTTATAAACAACTTGGAAACTATAGTTAACAATAATCCTGACGATGTTGTGCTGATTGTCGGAGATTTTAATTTACCAGATGTTGAATGGCTTAAATACGACACAGATCACTTAATACCTCTTGGCAATTATGCACAACGTTCGGCTGGTGTGATAGATACTTTTTCTTTTTGCAGCTTGCTACAATATAATTCACTAAGAAATCATACGGGAAACACCTTGGATTTAGTATTGTGTAATGAAACAGGAGCTATCTGTGTCAATAGAAGCCCATTTTGGTTAGTTCCAGAAGACGTAAGTCACCCAACATTAAATATTAATTTTAAATTTACTCATTTCAAACCGCTAGTCGCTAATAAAATTCAATTTCGTGATTTCAAAAATGCTAATTATATAGCCATAAATAATGAGATTAATCGAATCGACTGGCAACTCTTATTTCAAAATAAAAGTACAAACTTATGTGTAAATGAATTCTATACTTTGCTCTTATCACTGATTTCAATGTATGTTCCTTTAAAAAATTTAAATAAACGACATTTTCCTGAATGGTTTTCGGCATCAACCATTAAAGTAATTAGAGAAAAAATGAAATTTCACAAAAAATGGGTAAAATACGGCAACCATTTGGACTATTTAACTTTCAGTCTCTTACGGGGTAGATCAAAATTTCTTATTGAGCAGGATTACAAAGCATACACTGATTTGGTCGAACAGACAGTACGCGATAATCCAAAATATTTATGGAAATTTGCACAAAATAGGAGAGGTGCTCAAAATATTCCTAGCGAGGTGGATTTTGGTGGTGTATCAGCCTCGGGGGGCCAGCCTGTGTGCGAATTGTTTAGTAACTATTTTGCCTCTGTATTCGAATCAGATGATACTGGCGATACTGTTAATGTTGATTATAATAGCTATTCAATAAATAGTAATTCAATACATTCTATCCATATTACAAATGAAGACATTTTTAATAAATTAATAAAACTTGATCCACGTAAGGGTTGCGGTCCCGACAATTTGCCTGCTTCATTATTTATAAATTGTGCACATAGTATGGTATCACCATTATCTATCATCTTTCACAGATCCCTCAAAGAGGGAAATTTTCCTTCGGAATGGAAAAAAGCTATCGTTGTGCCAATTTTTAAATCCGGAGATGTTTGTAAGGTGGAGAGTTATAGACCTATCTCTAAGCTTTCAATACTCGCAAAAGTTTTTGAATCTATTGTGTATGAAACTTTATTCAATCATGTAAAAAAATATTTGCCAACTCAACAGCATGGATTTTTTAGCGGAAGATCAGTTACTACAAACCTAATTGAATATACTGAGTATATCCATAGATCTTTGGATGAACGAATTCAGGTGGATGCCGTGTACACCGATTTCAGCAAGGCGTTCGACAAAGTAAATCATCAGATTTTGGGTCGGCGGCTTGCTGAGGTTGGTGTGCATGGCGACTTGCTTCGTTGGTTTATTTCATATATATCGAATCGTTCGCAGGCTGTTAGTCTGAGGGGGTACACATCGGAATACATCGACGTTAGGTCTGGAGTGCCCCAGGGATCTCACCTTGGTCCTTTATTATTTAACATTTATTTACACAACATTAATAACATTTTTCAGTTTTGTGAAACGTCATTGTATGCCGATGACTTCAAAATTTATCACACAATTAAATCCGTATCAGATTGTTCTAAAATCCAAGAAGATTTAACTAGATTTCAAAATTATTGTTCAGAAAATAAATTAAAATTAAATATTGATAAATGCCACCATATAAGTTTTACACGAAATAAGAAGCCTATAAAATTTCAATACAAACTTAACAACGTATACATCAAGCCAACCGAAACAATCAGAGACCTCGGTGTTATTCTTGATGGTAAACTGATTTATGATAGCCATATAGATTACATTACCAAAAAAGCTAATAGGTTGTTGGGTTTTATTATAAGAACTGCAAAGCCTTTTCGAAATCTCAAAACACATATGTGTTTATATTACTCCTACATTAATAGTATCATCAATTATGCATCTACTATATGGAATCCACAATATTCTATTTATATAAATAGAGTAGAGGGAGTACAGAAAAGATTTATTAAACATCTCTATATGAAACTGAATATACCCATCAATAATTATAATAGTAGTCTTCAGCAGCAGGGGATGTTAAGTTTGGCAGAGAGACGTAAAATAGCCGATGTTATGCTTCTCTACAAAATAGTAAACTCAGTCATCGATTGTCCCCAAATTTTACAATACATTAATTTCAACGCTCCACCTCGCTCTTTACGATTACCGCCATTGTTTAACATCCCCTGTTTTAACACATTTGCATTCAATAACTCTCCTATCTTAAGAATGTGCAGAACATACAACAATTTGTTTTTGGACATTGATATTTTTTATTTGAACCTCCTGAAATTTAAAAAAATGCTGTATTCCAGGGTGTTTCCTGGATGAACTAAATTACTAAATTAGCAATTATAAAATTCTATATTAATGTGTTTATTGTGGCCTTTACCATGTATATTTTGTGAGTTGGACAGTTTTTTAGTTTTTCATATTTAAAGTTTAAAACATTTAGTTTTATATTAATGTATAAGTGGATATTGTATTGGGTTCGTCCTGTTATATCCCTAATAGGTAAATAAATAAATAAATAAATAAATAAATAAATAAACGAACGTTAGTGATTGAATAGAACAATATCGTCAGGGTTGTGATCAGCTTGTATTCAAATTTGTGCTCCGTATGGCAAATGTAGCTAACTTTATGATGACTGATATATTAATTGTGTAACACCAGGACAAGATAATAAAGTCACGTTAGTACAAAGGCGTTTTGAAGCGTTACAGAGGTTTAATGCAGCGTTTGCAGTCATGTCAAAATGCCAAAATCTATGACTCAGCTAAAGGGTTATAAAGCAGTGTAAGAAGTTACAAATTAATGCAAAAACCATATAAGAGAATACCTGAGAATTACTGAAGACTACAAGGATGTGCGAGGGGCTTATGAATCAGTGTTTATTAACTAAAAGTAGAACTCACGCAAAAGTGCGGCCAATTGTGAGGTTATAATTTCCTGAATTATACTTACAAAAACAATTAAAAATTAAGTTCAAATAATGTACAGTTACAGTTAAACAATTGTCAATTATGTTGCTGTGGTGACCTAGATAGTCGCTTGTTAATGTTTGTTGGGGAAGCCAAACCGAAAGCTTTTTTGTTGTTTGGCTTCCAGATTTTGATAAAAGGAAATATTTTGTTCACAGTTGTGCATTTTTTTAATTGCTTGTATGCGAGTGATTAAATTGGCAGTATTCCGGGGAGCAGTTGCAGAGTAAATTGGACCTGGAGCCTAGCCTGTGTCAGATCGTTTTCGAAGCTGAGATTCAACAAAATTGGGAGCTGCGAAAAGTGGACAGCAAGGTGCATGAGGTAGAGGAGACTTGGTTCCTTATCCAGAGGCAGGCAAGCAGCTGAAACCTTTCCAAGAAGCAAATATATGCTTGGCGTTCTTTTGCGTAGACCAGAAGCGGGATTCGCGTTCCTTGGAGGAAAAACAAATGCCTTTTTGCACTTGAAAAACAAATTCCAAGTTTTCCAAAATACTTGATTCGTATAAAAGCATTGTAATAATTGGCCTGAGGTGAACTGGTTGATTGTTGGTTATTTTGTGTTCAAAATACTCTGATTTCTGTGTGTTTCGAACAGCTTTTTGTTTGGGTTTAATATTTTAATGTTATCTGTCATTCGTTAAAATCGAGCATTTGCCATACAATGGTTAAATTTATCAACGGAGTAAGAACCTAACCCTGCAGATACGAGTCTTAAATTGCTAGCCGGCGCATAAGCTTTAATAAGTTGCAGATGAATAAAATATAGAAAGAGCAACATACCTTTACTATAATAGTAAAACATAATTAAATAATCATATTTTTAATTAGCCTCAGAGAGAGACAATAAAATCCAAAATAATCTATGTTGTAACGTAGTGTGCTCAAATTTTTATTTATTTAATATAATACAAAAATTATATTTAACAATAGTAACAAGCCTAAAAAATAAAAGACAGATCAACATAATATATCAAAGTGAGCGCACATCATCCGATTTTATTAAAATTCGGCGAAGGCCATGGAGTCTTACATCAGTAGCCATTCTTCTAGGCAAAGCAATAGAGCACCGTAACGGACACTTTTCATGACATCTACTGCGCAAAATAAAATTGAAAGAATAAGTATTAAGCTTGAAGGCATATATATTAGTTTCAAAACTTTATTAGAGTTTTATACTGTTTTCGCAATTTCTTGCAAGTTGCAGGACGTTTGACGTCATTGCCTGTTACAAAGTGCACCCCAGACAGTATTGTTAAAAATGCATCGCTGCAAATGAGAAACTGCAGTGTAGCAGCCAATGAGCAACTAAGCAATTCGCGAGTCGTTTCTAACTTGTTGTTAAACTATTCCCTACGTTTGTTAAGGGAAGGAAAATACAACTTGATCGGCTTTACAGCCGCTCGTTAGTGAGTCGCTTACACCTACAATTTTTGTTTGCAGGCGCGTTGATCCCATTCTAAATTGCTGGAATTTTTTCGTTTCGGCAGAGAGCAGAGGACGAAAGCTTTTGTCTTAACAGCGGATTACAATAGGTAGCTTTAAAATTGAGAGCGTTTATGGAACAGGAAATGTTCCTACTAATAAATCGAAACGCTTGTTCTAAGGGGAATAATTCTGTTCAGTTTATTACCAATTAGCCAATTACTAAAAGCGGGCCATTTTGTATAACTGTGGTCCCGCTAGTGTAATTTAGGATGAATTGAGAAGAGGAGATTGAATAAAGCAGTTTACGTTCAAGCAAAAAGGTCCCTTATGAATATACCGTTGATTAATTGTATTATCGAACTGTTTACCGGTATTTTTATTTGTATTGTTTGCTTATTATGAAATATTTATCACTACTTGCATGATATTGCTTCAAGAATGTACTTCTTTTTTGGGGAATTTTTACTTAATGGGTTTTTACAATAATTAACAGCGAGTGAAATAAAAATATAGATTAATCAGATTTTTAATGTAGCTACTTAAGTGAAATTTACGTTCAGTTCAACAATTTATTTTCATAGATTGTACAAATTTTGATTAATTGGAAAACTGTTTTGGCCTAAGATCAATAATAAGTGGAACAGATGAAACAGTGGATATCAAAACAGCCGTAAAGTAGTAGAGAATAAAATAAATAGAAAAGCTGCGAAAGATAAAAAATATTGCAAATTGGTGTCCGTGAGGCAAACACTAGATTAACACACACATAAAATATTATTTTTTTTCCTAATTATTAAGGTATGTAACCTCTGTAGAAACTATGCAGAAGCAGCAGGAAATATAATGTAATGCAATAACAGCAATACATGAAGGCAAAGTTAGTCTGCAGCTTTAAAGGAGCGAAGTTCAAAGAACTAAAGATTTATAAGGTGCAATGTAACCCACAAAGGTGGTTGCCGGCACGGTAGAGATGTGGATATCTGACCTGCGCCAGGACTGATCCACAACGATGGTATGCGCATGGCAAAGATACATCTGGCGATGAACGTTGACCCACAGAGTTGGTCGTTGGGCGTATCCATAATCTACACAGGGCACGTATTTTTGACGGTGAAGCGAAGGCAGGAAACAAATGCAAATCTTCAATCGGTTGTTGACGACCGACGGCAATGAACTTTTTGGCGACATGGCCTCTCAAAAAAAATAAGCAGTTCGATGTTGACATAAATCTGGTAAATTACCGATGATGCTACTACGGCAAACTTCAACAACGTTTTCACATCGTGTTAGTGTTCTGTCAGGGTGAAGTTTCCAATAACCGCTTTTCCAAATATGAAGCTGCTTTCTTCTCACTGCATCACTAAGTCTTACTAAAACTTCGAGGTTGTATTCCTTGTTTAACGCCTAACCTTGATCTCAAACCCCCAACTATGACGCGTTTTCTTTTACTTTTCTTCTTTTGGCGTATTCCACCGGGAAGACTGGGTTTTTGCTTCAGGGTTATATGCGCAGGTACACGACTCATTGCCTGCACACAAACGTCCAAGTGTTTGGCAAAATTTATTGACAATTTGCTGCTCAACACGTTCGGTCATTGTGAAGAACTCTGAAATGAGACGGGCCGCAGGCACAGCAGACATATTCAGAGTGAATAGGCCTCACAAGCATCCACATTGAGGTCTCCTCGAATCCACCTTAAACTTCACTGCTATGGAAGAGCTAGTTGAGCGAAGTTAGTCATGTTTTTACCTGAAAAACTCACATGTATAGAGTAAGATTAAGGGTATGACTGCATATGGGTTATGTGTAAGTAATTCCCTAATTTGTCTAAAGTGTCACTTGAATTTGGAGCACTGAATTAAAATGGGTGTAAATACTTCAAGGTATTTTATTAACTCCCACCCAAAAAAATTAGAGGTAAGGAGGGAGACCAGGTAGAAAAGCTAAGGTAATCCCTCAGAAAAGGGCAGGACTATATTTAGCTACAAAACCTCCTGGATCTTTGCAAAGACCTTAAAATTAATAACAATAACATTAATAATAATAACAATAATAAAAGATAATAACAATAATAAAAAAATAACAGAATACAACACTACACATACGCTGCCACTAGTTGCCGAGTTTGGGCTGTTGATGCGGCGTTTCCTACTACTTCAGAGATGAAATCAGAAAAGGGATAAAAACGGCCAGCGTATGCATAAAAAAGTAAAAAAGTATAAGCAACAAACAAATAAACACATGAAAGCATGGAAGCTTATGTTATTCGAGAAGGTAGGGTGGTTTCAGCCGATCGACACTAACTGTCCCGGCAATGCTTTCTAGCGACATGTATTTATCTGTCCGTTGACAGACTTTAAGAGAACCTAAATAATTAGGTTTGATGCCCTTCGTATGTATACTATTTCTGAGGTACACGTGTGCGTATCACACCAAAACCTTGTGAATATGTGGAATTAGAATAATTCTTTGTAAAGAAATTTTTGGCAGGTGATATAGCGTTTTAATCTGGCTACAAATGCTGGCATTAAAATGTCAGATGGTTGAATAGAATTGTTATCGTCGAAAAAATCATTTGGCAATCAAAGATATGACCCATAAAGTATTTCGGCAGTAGAAACTTGTAATTTTGCTTTTATACTGGATCGAAGGGATAAAAGTATTCATGAGAGTCGATCTGGCCAAGAATTTATACTTGTTGAATATAAAGCGTCTTTTAAAGTGCGATTAAAGCGTTCGATGATTCTCTAGCTATGATATGTACAGGTCGGATATTTAAAATTCCTAATTAGGATATGAAATTCGTCCAAGAATGAGATAAAAAGATTGCTGGGTCATCATTTCTTAGGAATTTAGGGATAGCGAAACGTGAAATTCAGGAAGAGAATCATGAACTATTGAAAAAAATTAAAATCTACAACTAAAAGCATTAAAAATGTGTTACAGAAGGATGTTGGAAAAAAATGGACAGATATCGTAACTAGCGGAGAAATGCTACTGAAAATAAAGGATGAAAGGGAAGCGAGTGCAGAAAATAAGACAAAATAATTTAACACATCACAAAGTGCTACAAATATTTAGTCCATACTATTAGGAAGAACTACAGCCTTGCACTGAGGAATTGGACCCTGGGTTTTCTAAATTTTGCAAATCATTATTGGCAGTTTATTATTGGTATACATTCTGTCAGTTTTGGTTTTGCTATAACACCTGGTTCCTGTGTGTGAATGTATTTCAAAGGCAATCTTTTATAAAATATTTTTGTATACGTTTTATGTTTACAATTTTCGTGGGTCTGTAGAGTGCGTTTTAATACCGCAGGGAGCAATTTTAAGATATTAAATGTGTAAATAGTCCACTTAATTTCACTGGAAGCTACGACAGCAACAATAAACTTCAAAGTTTATTGCAAAATTTGCCTATAAGAGGCTACGGAATCTACAAAGCCGAACTGTTTAAAAAATTTATTTTTTCTACGGTCACCTCTAAAACTGACTGTTAAAAGCTCACTGTCAATGCGAAAAGTTAGCGATTCACACATTTTTCCTTAGTAACCATTTTAACATCGCAACCACGTAAACAATGTCTTAATGAAATACTCGCGTCACTTCATTTTACTTTAGGCATCGCCATGGCTAACCCGATTATTATTGTAATTCGTCATTTTTCTGGAACTGGCTAAAATTATTGACAATTGCATCACGGCGCGCCCATCATCACGCAACAGTTTTATTGAGTTTGAGAGTTTTTGTGAAGTTGAAGATGGAATCTGAAGATAATTACACCCCGCCTGAAGTATTTGAAGCGGCCCAGACAGCAACCAATGAGTTGTTCCTGGCCAAATCGCGCGGCCTTTATGAACGACGGTACAACGACTTCATCAAATGGTGTGAATCGAAATAAGATACAGACAAAAGAGGGGAACGAATGGAAAGCAAAATGGATGCGTATCAAAAAGAATTGGAAAATTTAAAAAAGAAAATACAGGGCTAAAAATTGAAAATTCCAAAATCAAAGAGGGTATGTTAGTGGAAAAGGAAATAATGAAAAACAAAATCATAATACACGGTATACATGATGATGAGAACAAGGTAGAACTGAGCTTGGAAGAAAATTCAAGAGCATTATTGAGGAATATGGATATACAAATTAATATTTAAACAGAAATAAAGGAAATTAAAAGAATATGAGACCAGAAAAACAAATCAAGACCAATACTGATAGAAATGAATTCTTGGATCAAAAAAATGGAAATTCTAAGAGAAACTAAGAAGCTAAAAGAAACCAAAATATCCATAACAGAAGAATACGCAAAAAAAGTACAACAGGGAAGAAGGGTGTTGGTAGAGCACATGAAGAAAGCAAGGTAACCGAGCATATGTAAAATACAAGAAATTGATTGTAAACGCCGAAAGCTACTCGGCAAATTAATTGAACGAATACCAGCATGATGCATACACGAAAAGATATTGGTAGGGACAAAAAAAGGTAGACAAATTAGCGAACGCCCGCCGCAGTAGAGTGGAAAACAGGCAGGAGAACCCGCAAATAAGTTAATAAGATCAACAAAAAACTAGCAATTAATAAGGGGGTAAGGACAAATGGAGACTACTGTGACGAGACAAGGGACAGCGATAAAGTAAATAAATAGTATATTATGATACACGTGTATAACAACGCCTTTAAAACACCCGCGACGAGTTTAAAAGCACGACGCGCTCGCGGAGTACTTTTAACGTCACTGGTGCTTTAATGGCTCTTATACACATGTATCATACGCTATTTTTTCTACGATCGTAACAGAAATATAAAAACTTAGTTCGGTGACACTTATTCCGTGTTTTAACTTAGTATTAAAACAAGCCCCCAATGGCAACTTGCTAAAAAGACCGAATTCGGGCGCTAATATTAAGAGTGCTACAAACGTCGCTTTTGACACTAGAAACAGTGCAAAAAGTTTTAATTTTGACACGATCGTAAAAAAAATTATTTATAGCTACTTGGAACGTACGAGGCACATATGAAGAGAGGGCACTCAAGCAGCTAAGCAGAGTATTAAAAAATTACAAGGTGGACATACTCGCGGTACAAGAAACTAAACAAAAAAATAATGAAACCATTGATATAGAAGGATCTATTTATTTTAAAAGCAGTGTATAACGGATGTGGAACAGATTGTTAAAAGAACAACTAAATCATTTTTAATTTCATGTTTAATCACAATTCTAACGAAGCGTCCATTACATGTTGTTATGTTACACTGTATCGGTAAAGCAGTTCTCTACACATCAACAAAACAGTGGCGTCACAGTTCATTGTTAAAGAGTGGCGTTACAAGTGGAGATAATAGAAGATTGGGCACAGTAATAAACTTCACACCTATATCGGACAGGATGTGCTGGTTAAAGCTAAGGGGTAAACACCAAAAAATAAGTCTTTTAAACGTTCACATGCCAACAGAGGAAAAAGAAATTACACACAAAGAAAAATTCTACAATACTTTGGACAGAGAATATGAAAACATTCCTAAATACGATTTAAAAATGATATTAGGGGACTGTAACTTTAAAGTAGGACAGAAATATATCTACTACCCAACGATTGCAAAACATAGTTTGCACGAAGAATCAAATGAGAATGGCAGACTACTAATTGACTTCGCTCAAGAGAAAAATATGAAAATAATGAGTACACTATACCAGCATAAAAATATATACAAGGGCACTTGGAGAAGTCCTGATGGAAAAAGCACAAATAAAATAGATCATGTCTTATGAGAAACCAGGAACGAAAAATGCATTACAAATATAAGGTGTTACAGAGGTGCGGACAGCGACTCCAACCATTTTATGATAGGGATAAAAATGCAATTAATAAATATACGGTAGAAGATCAAAACGTACGTACAAAACGCTACAGGTACAGGATAATCGAGACCATTTTGTTAGAAGGATAAATGATATACTATTAAAAACCACTGCAAAACAAAAGGTTTATGAACAGTACACAAGGATAGAAAAATGCATTTAAAAAGCTGTCAAAGAGCAATTAGTAAAGAAGCACACTAAAAGCAAAGAATGGTTTGACACAGAGTGTGAAAAGACAGTCAAAGAGAAGGAAGAAGCCAGAACAAACCTGCTAATGTTAGTTACAGACGAAAATAAAAAAGAAATGCAAGAAAATATGTAGGGTAAAGAAACGAAAGTACAAAATTCAGTTACGCAAAGAAATAGAAGAGAAGTATAATACCAGAGACATCAGAAACTTTTACCAAGGTGTTAAAAGAGCCAAAGGAAGATACCAGAGAAGTACAGCGTTCTGCAAAAATAAAGATAAAGAACTAGTAAGGGATCAGGAAAATATTAACGAAAGATTGGCAGAACACTTTGAAACGCTACTTAACAAACAACTAGAAAACGCAAGTATTTAAAATGTAGAGGAAACAAGCCAAGGGACATATAAAATCAGAGAGGAGATACCATAGTTCGAGGAAATAACAAAAATAATAAAGAATTTGAAGAACAATAGAAGTCCAGGCCCAGATGAAATACAAGCTGAAGCAATTAAGTATCGAGGAGAAAAACTGCATCGCGAAATATATAGTATGCTCTGTGAAATATGGAATAAAGAAGTGATACCTGAAACATGTAACCTAGCACACATATGCCCCATTCACAAGAAAGGAAATAAAGAAACCTGCGAAAACTACCAAGGAATAGCACTATTGAGCGTCATGTATAAAATACTAGCGACTTGTATTAAGAATAGACTAGAAAGGTATACGGAGAACTTATTAAGAGAATATCAGTGCGGATTTGGCAAAGGGAGATTGGTAGCAGATCAAGTATTTACACAAAGAATCATTGAAAATGCAACCAAAACTATGGTCCCATGCAAAATTTCAGAAATATCGTGCTACTTTTATGAAACCGTGTGCATTAGATGAAGTACTTTTTGGATAAGACGATTATAGTAGCCTTCTAAAAACATTGTTTCAAATATGTAACATGTGTTGCATAACCCTGTTCATTTTCAATGATCGCGAGTGTACATTGCGTGAAATACAGGCCTCTGGACACGAACACCAATTAGACGTACATTTGCTTTTTCTCGATTTCAAGGAAGCGTACGATAGCATAAAAAGATTCCAATTATACACAGCTTTATATCATCTGGGAATTCCTACAAAATTAGTAAGACTTACAAAGTCAAAGTGAATGGGACATTAACAAGATCATTCATCGTAAAAAGTGGATTAAGATAGGGTGTCCTATTGTCAACTATTCTATTTAACCTAACCTTAGAATATATAATGCGAAAAGCAAAAATAAACAGAGATGGAACGATTTATCAACGTCAGCACCGATGTTTGGCATTCGCACACGACCTAACCATTATCACGAGAACGAAAAAGGAGCTGCAAAAGGTTACAAAGAGGTTACTATTAAGCGCGCAAGAAATGGGACTAAAGGTCAACGAAAACAAAACAAAATACATGACATGGAATGATCGGCCCTGCCAACAGAACAATCCATTCATTATAAAAATAGAACACACAAAAGAATACAAATTTGAGGAAGTAACAACGATCACATATTTAGGCAAGGTATTTACTAGAAAGCCAGAAACCAGCACGGAAATCAAACGACGAATTGCAGCAGGCACCAAAAGTGCAGCAATATTAAAAAACATTTTCGTGATTTAACTGTTTTCAAGATCTCTAAAAATAAGGGTGTATAAAACAATAGTGCGACCAACAGTAACGTACGTGAGTGAAGTGTGGACATTAAAAAAAACGACCAGCTTATCTTGAAAGTGTGGGAGCGCAAAATATTGCGAAAAATTTATGGAGAGAAATGTGTGAACGGTCAGTGGGAACAATGGACAAACCAAGAGTTATACGATTTTTACAGAGAAGCGAACATAGTTGGGGTGGAAAAGGCGCAGAGAATGAGATGGCTAGCGTACTTGATACGAATGGATAACCAACGAACACCAAAGAAAATATACAGGGCGCAACTCGGTGGCAGAAGAAGACGTGGAAGGCCTAGAAATCAATGGAGGACAGAATTAAACGAGGACATACGCTTCTTGAACATAGTGGAATGGGAGAACAAGGCAAATAGTAGAAAGGAATGGGCAAAACTATTACAACAAGCCATGGTGCTTTTATATATAATTAAATTTAGTTTCCAACCTGAATAGTTTTGAAAATCCCAGGCGATCTGATTCGCCATTCTTAACATATTGTAGGCGAAAACAAGTAGCAACTGTAAAGCAATAAACAAATAATACGTCTACACAGCATTCTATTCTAACGTAAAAATGTGTTATTTGTTGCGATATACTCAATGAAACATGCGGGAAAATCGGATTAAATGTCTATTTAATTCCAAGTACATTTGACATAAACCTAAACAACAACCCAAGCCAACTAACTAATACAACATCCTTTTTTCTTAATAAAATTACAAAACTTAACCATAGATTAATAATTAAACATAATCTAGTAAATACTTTGGTTGTTTTCTATTTCGCATTGGTCTATTAACCGATGCTTCTGAATCCACTAACTTCTCAGTATTTTCTCTTAAATCATTTTTAGGGATATTATTATCCAAAACTCGTTCATCCTGAGAAGTAGCTGTTTCAGAATTCTCAAAACTTTCCAAAATATCAGGCGCATGTACATCAACGTTATCGTCAGTTTTACTGCGATAAGGCGCCTCTATCAAATGCCACCTATTTCGACGATAATATCCTTTATCTGTTTTTACAATATACGAACGTGGTTCTTTGCATATTTCTACCACTTTACCATACTGTTTTATGTCTGAAATCCATACAAAATCACCAATTTTTAACAGTGTCAATTCTTTCGCATTGTGTCTATTATTAAATAATTTTTCTTGTTTATTCTTTCTCTTTAATTCAGTTTGAAAGAATGACTCAGTATTCACAGGCGCATTTAATAAACTTGGTAAAACTGGTAAATTAGTTCTTAATTTCCTTCCCATAATTAGTTCTGCTGGACTAAAACCACATTCCAGTGGTGTTGAACGATATGCTAAAAGGGCTCGGAATATATCTTTATTCTTTTTTAACAAATTTTTAGCAATTTTAACAGTTGCTTCAACACACCCATTAGATTGTGGAAAATAAGGACTACTAGTTATATGAAAAAAATTATACTCATTTGCAAAGTTTTTAAACCCAGATCTGAACTGAGGACCCCCATCCGATCGAACTATCTCCGGAATACCAAACCTACTAAAAACTTCTTTACATTTCTCTATGAGAGCGTTTTCAGACAAATCTCTCATTTTGAAAATTTCAAAATAACGCGAATAATAATCGGTAATTATTACATACCAATATTTATGTTTAAAATAATCTATACCTATTTTCATCCATGGTCGAGGAGGTATTTTATCTTTGACAAAAGGTTCTTTTATATTGACACGTTCTTCTATGCAAATTGAACAATTCCTTACTAATTGTTCTATTTGAGACGATAAACCTATCCACCAGATAGAAGCTTTTGCTCTTTCCCTGCATTTTGTAATACCTAGATGACCCGTATGTATAAAATCTAAACATTCTTTTTGTAATATTGAAGGTATGACTATGCGAGAGCCTTTTAACAGTAAGTTTTCCTTTACACAAATATCATCTTTGTACTGAAGATATGGCAACATTTCGATAGGACAATTCGATTTTGAAGACCACTGTGATGTAGCATACCCATAAAGTTTCAAACAAATAGGATCACGAGATTGTTCTAGAATTATTTTATCAAGAAAACGATCTTTTACTGGTAAAGCTCCTACTATAACATTCAAATGACTTTCTACTTCAGAAAATAATTCATCATTTTCTGGAATAGAATTTTTTAAAGGACTTCTCGAGAGAGTATCAGCTACTACAAGATCTTTCCCTGGAGTATATATAATTTCATAAGAGTATCGCATTAATCTCATGCGAAACCTTTGCAATCTAGGCGACAGTTCATCTAAATTTTTGGTTTGTAAAATTTGTAAAAGTGGTTTATGATCTGTCTCAAAAATTACTTTAGGTAATCCGGTAATAAATTCAGAAAATTTTTCTGCTGCCCATGTAACTGCAAGCGTTTCCTTTTCGATTTGGGCATATCTTTTTTCTGTAGAACTTAACAATCTAGAAGCAAAAGCTACAATTTCTCTCTGATTATCCTTCCCAACCTGCATTAGAACCCCACCTAGACCATATGAAGAACTATCACAGCTGACAATAATCTGCTTATTATAATCATAATAAGAAAGACATGGCGCTTCCTGTAAAAGTGTTTGTATTGTGTTGAATGCTTTTTCCTGCGAAGGTCCCCAAATAAACTGAATATGATTTTTTAAAAGAGAAGTAAGAGGTTCTAAGATTTGAGATTTATTCTTAATAAATCTACCTGCAAAATTAATCATACCTAATAATCTAAGAACTTCAGTTTTATTGGTCGGTGTTGGAAATTTTTTAATAGCTTCGATGCGTTTCTCGTCTATTGAAACGCCATTCTCATTCAAAACATGCCCAAGATAAGAAACCGTTTTCACTTTAAACAGACATTTGTCTTTATTTAATGTTATACCCTCAGCATGAATTCTTGAAAGTACTTGGTGCAAAATTCGATCATGTTCAATATCGTTTTTAGAAAAAACTAATACATCATCCATATGAACTACCACTCCTTCTATTCCTGCTAAAATCTTTGAAAATTTTCCTTGAAAATATTCAGGTGCACAAGAAATTCCAAATGGTAGCCTTTTATATAGAAACCTCCCAAAAGGCGTAATAAAAGTTGTTAGCAACTGACTTGCTCTATCTAATTTAATTTGATGAAACCCTGAGGTAGTATCCAGCTTTGAAAAAACATTTGCACCTTTTAACAACGACAAAGACGATTCTACACCACGCATTGGATAGTAAGCACGACAAACACTTTTATTAAGCTTAGTATAATCACAACACAGTCTTATACCGCCATCTTTCTTACCTACAACCACAATTGGAGAGACCCATTCTGTATGAAAATCAACTGGTTCGATAATATCGAGATTAATTAACTTTTCTAATTCTTTCCTTAAATTGTCTAACAATGGTATTGGTACTGAACGAGGTACTGACTGAACATATGGAACTGCATCTTCTTTAAGTTTTATGGACATTTCACCCTTAAATTCCCCAATCTCATTAAAAATTTGAGGATATACTTTTTCAATATCTTTGATATTCAAATTATTATTACCGACAAAACTAACCATAGGATCAGGAAAATGTACAATTTGTAAATGTTTTAAAGCATATCTGCCCAAAATTGGTGATTTTAGATTTTTAATTATGTAAATATCAAATCTACCTGAGTTATTCTTGTATTTAATATTACAATTTAGTTTTCCTAAAACATTTAATTGTTTTCCGTCAGGACCAAAAATATTCTGATTACATGTACCTAAAACATTACTTTTTAGTAAATACTGATTAATATTATGTGGAGGAAAACAAACAACATCCGCTCCAGTGTCAACTAAGCATTTAGCTTTGAATTTATCATCTACAGTCACTGTTACATACCAGGCTGGTGTGTTCTGAGAATGATCTAGCTTTCCTAGAAAAAGTCTATCTACCTCGCATTGATCTTCAGAATTCATCTGCTTAATTAATCTGTCTTGTCTCAAACAAACCCTTTCCCAATGACCTCTAGAAGAACATTTTCTACAAACTGATGATCTTGCAGGACATCTTGATCTGTCATGCGGAGAAAACCCACAGTATAAACATCTATGATTTCTATTTGAATTGAATGTAGTTGTATCTGAAGCAATCCTTTCTTTAGATCTTCTTGCAAAACTGCTTTTCTTCTGAGTATATTCTGACACTTTTGTGACGGATAAATCTTCCTTTCTGTCTCTGTCTCCTTGTCTGAGAATTTCATTTTGCTTCATTTGAGTTTCAGCTTGCTTTGCTATCAATATAGCCTTATTTAAAGTAAGATCGCTTAAAAGTTGCAACCTTTCACTAGTCTTGATGTCCAACATGCCTACTACAATTCTGTCTCGAATCAGATCTTCCTTTAAACATTCGTAATCACAATTTTCAGCAAGTGAGTGCAATGATGTTATAAATGTATCTATAGGTTCACCTGGCATCTGATATCTTGAGTTGAATTTGAATCTCTCAAATATAATATTACGTTTAGGTTGAAAATGGTTATTAAACTTAGCAACCACATCTTCAAATTTCTTTGGAAGTGTACCAAATCTTAATAAAATTTCTTCTGACTCACCACCCATTAAATACAGCAACAAATCTATCTTTTCTGATTCGGTTTTCACACCAAAACCCGATACAGTTAGATATCGTTGAAATCTTTTCAACCATTGTGGCCATGATTCGGGAGCTTGAAAATTAAAGCTGTCAGGAGCAGCTATGCTTCCAGTGGAACTATTCATAATATTAGAGCACCGCTGCCACCATGTTGCGATATATTCAATGAAACATGCGGGAAAATCGGATTACATTTGAGTACATTTGACATAAACCTAAACAACAACCCAAGCCAACTAACTAATACAACATTATTCTACATATACTCAATTTCTTGATGTTCTTGCATTGCTAATTACGCTTGCTTTTTATACTTTTTTGAGATATAGAAAAACTGTTGAGGATACGTCAACCTTTTATCGAAATTATTAGAACGGCATTCGTCCAAAGCTAACCAAAGGTGATTGTGATCGCGAATTTGGAGTCGCAAAAAAAGCAATTGGGAAAGGTAAATATAAAAATAGACTTCAGCTTCTGGAGCGCTAAAATCCAAGGGCAAGAAAACGCAACACATATTTGATAGTGTATCTAAATGGGCTTAATAGCGGAACTAAACGGAGCAGCAGATAGATTGCATAAGCACTTTTCCTTTTTTATTTATTATATTTTACAATAACTATTGAAATATTTAAATGCATAAACTGGGACTTCTTTGTAAATAAATCAAGCTAGAAATCACAAACGAACTCACCGTTGTTGCGGCGATAGGATTTTTCAAATCTGGAGGACTTCTGTAATAGCAGCATTAGCGATAGAATTGGGACGGGGGCTGCTTTGACATGATGCTATAAACTGTTTGAGGCTTTAGCGGTTACTCTAATTATTCTTGTTAACATAGAATCTCAGCTTAGACCGCATTGTCTTAGTGGATAAACAACCAGAAATCGATTGCTTAATGTGCTTTGCACCTTGTAAACTTAAGCAAGAATCCACGCGATGGCCATGCTCTTTGGTGGTTCATGTTGTTTGAGTACCTTGAGAACGAGGATACTTAGGCAGATTTGGCTATGTTGCAGTTTGTGCACCCATACTAACTAGCGTTTCGTAAGACCTTGCAGCTTGCATCATCAGAGTAAAAGTCGCACTAAGAACTGAAGCTCGTTGTGGGGCTACCTACAGTCCTCTATGTCTGGCACGCGGAGTGACGTAACGCTAATTGATCGTTCAAGTGTAGCGTAATCCGTGGAGTGTGGTCGTATGACGCATAATGGTTGTAATGTTTTAGATCGTATATCACAGGAATATATGTTTTACTAAGCTTAAAACTATATTTCCTGTTTTTTTTTCTATTTCTATGGCTTTACGTATCACTCCTGGGAAGTACTGAGATATTCTGGCAGTGCTCTAGCATAAATTTACAAGCTGGAAATTTACCAAAATTTTGTAACGTCCTTTCAGTCTAAGGGTTGTAGATCAGAAACACGACATCGGGGAAAACGAGGCGATCAGCAAGCCCTTTCATGTGGCTTGTGGTCACACACTTTGGCTCGTAAATACAGAACAGCCACATTTCACAATCAGGCATGCAATCAAGAATAAGCAAGCATTACGACATTTAGCAGTACGTGTTCGAGATGATAGTACTTACAGGGAGTTTTGAAATCCCCGCGGTGCTCCAACGTTGCATCTAGGCGCGCTTCCTGGATCACTAAGAATTGCTTATCAGATCTAGGGTTGCGATCAATTCGCCTCGCAATTCGCCGAATGTCCACTATTCCCAGGTAATAGTGCATTATATTGCAGCACCGATTAGTCACAAGCCCAGTAACAACAAAGCTCCTTACAATTAATGCAGCAATATCAACAATGAAGTATGATCAAATACTTCTATCCTCTAGTACAGAGGGAAGTGTTTGTATTTGTTAAAATGACATGACTAATATCAATTCGATAGCCCTCCAGAGGATAAAAGTATTCTATTAGATGGTATTTGAGAAAACGTTGTGTACTTTGTGAAACACATGTTGGTACTTTTACCTTACATTCCACTATTTATAGAACCATGAAATATACTGCTGTCCATTTGAAGTTGATCACTTACAGAAACTAGTTTTGACGACACCTATCTAAGTTGTTTATAGCAAAATGTAGCTACAAGCAAGCAAACTATTTTTTTTTAATATTAAGTAGCCACATGTCATTTTTTAAGTCATATCAGTTTCTAATAAGTCAGCAATAAGAGGCATTTTCATATTTGATGGTGAAAATAAAACACTGTTGAATGTCACAAAAGCAACTTTCTCGAGCTTGGGCATGAATAGTTTTTTATTACCTATATGTGACATTATTTTCAAATGACTAACGAACGTCTTTGGAAAAATTGACACTGACAAGTTGGTTTTGTGACATTCAACAGTGTTTGATTTTCCCTTAGAACAGAAAATTGACAGGAAGGCGCATTTCATTTAACTTGGCTGTAACATCTAGGCGACGGAAACGGCCATTTTGAAAACCCATGTATGACTAATGAGGTGTGATATCGGTTTGACAGTTGTGGGTTTTAGTTAGTTTGAGACTAATTTTGGCTGTTTTCAGACCCCAAATACCAGGACCCTGGGCATTATATTCCATCAGTAAGTATTAATACTACTTTTCACTTCAAATAGAGAGATAATTTATCTGAACATGTCACTTGTCATACGTACTTGTACACAACAATAGTCATGGGCATAGAAGGGAACGTATAATGGGGTCATTATTTGTAATCACACAATCTGAGGAAGCAATTGAAATTACAGACAGTGACTGAAGTCACACAAACTCACATGTAGTCATAAATCACATAGTGTAAAGTGCACTTAATAAAACTGTTGAAATTGTTTGCTGCACATGCACCCTCTCGATATGATACGCCACTGCCAAAAGGAAACAACCATCCGCCATTTTGAAAACCCATCGCGGTCGCACGGATTTCTTACAAATGCGGCTTCCTGTTTATTTTCTGTTCTAAGGATTTTCCACATCAAATATGAAAATGCCTCTGACAATGTATAACTTTTACTTTGATAAAGATTGATCGATTATTAATTATTAATACTACTTTAAACAATGCCACTACATTGATTATATTTTACTAAAAGTTATCCATTGTTAACTTATCATCTACATATTAAAATAATATAACTAAAAAAATGGCATGTAGCTACTTAATATTTTTTAAACAAGTTAATTCGCTTACTAGCAATAATACTGACTACATTGTGCTATGAAAACCTTAGGAAAGTGTCGTCGAATCTGGTTTCTGTAAGTGATCCACTTCAATTGGACGGCGGTGTATATTATTATCCCCAGAAGGAACATCGCGAAGCTTTGCAGATAAATGTTGGAAGAAGCTTACAATTCCATGTAATAACAGTTTCTAAGCTCGTATTATTACCCTACATACTGCTCCATCTGTATTCAAGCAAATGGAACTTACTTCCCCAACTTTTTCAGCAAGCAATAAAAAACCTTATAAGGTTGCCGATTAATGCTCCATATAATTTGACCTTAATTTGAACGAAAATAAAATCCATTCAGGCAAGGCCTAACCCGTGATCTTTACGACTGTGTTGGCTATATTCCAGAAAAATGATTTTATTGGAAACTTTTATGCTCGTATTTCCGACCCGATTTGCTTCTAAATGCTTTTTAAAGCAATGCGATTCAAAGTAACATTCCCGATTACTGGATGCGTAGGACGAAACGCGGAATTTAAACTGCAAGCAACCAAGGCCAGTAATTAAAATTGGTTTTTGTCCTCGTACGAAAGGCATTATCGCGTGGCAATAGTAGAGGTTGTTCATGCGATAATAACATTCCCAGCCGACGAAATGTCCTGCTGGGGAAAATGAAACAAAGAGCATATTTTTAATTATCCTATTGCCGACTAATTGCAACATTGACACAATGTACGTTGTTTATTCGCTTCACTAACGTTGTAGCAATTACTATGACTGGATTGTGTAGAGTAGCGCACCTCACTTCAATTGCATTGTAAATTCGACCGGATTAATTAACACCTTTGAATACTTTTGCTTCGATGGGTTTAGAAGTACTGAATCGGTCACTTCGTTAAAAAATATTTATCGTAGCATTAAAGCATGAAATGGTATTAGCATATTGACAGGTCTAATTTACTTTTGGATTACGGTTCTAGAAGGTGGGTGGTTTTCACCTGTTATTGGGCTATTGTTGTTTTTTCCTGATCTTCGTTACGATGTTCATCTGTTAAGTATCTTGTTTTCCTTATTTACGATCTATCCATTCTTGTCTAAAGTAGGCACATTGATAGTCTCTGTTTAAGCTCCTTCCTGGTGTTGGTAATTTTCTTACAGAAATTTCTGCTTTCGTTTTGGCTTTTTGGAGATGTTGTGGTTCACTGAGACAGGTTGCCAATGTGAGGAGTTGATTTCTCCCTATGCTACCAAATGATACACGCAAAATCAATTAACATACTGGAACATATACATATATGTAGCAAGTATATAACTATACATTTAGAGTGCGCGATTATAACACGCTAACCGCAGCTGTTTCTGACATTCGACACTATACTGCAAATCGCGTCACGTTTTAATTTGCAGACCCACTCATTAAGCTACATAGCTGTAACACGAAGTTTCACTTTTTATTGGTGTCTGCGTACGATTTTAGCAAAAGGATTTATATTGACGCACGAGGTCAAATGATAGACCTCCTATAGCTTCTTCGTTTTCCTAGTTCTCCTATTTTTTATGTTTTGACTTTACCATCCTTTCCTGTTATCTACACTTTGGTCTGTATTCTTCTATTATCGTTCTTTGTCTATGTTTTCTTTGCATTTTCACATATGCTTGGTATTTTTCTTCGTTGTGTTTCCTTAAATTCAATCAAACCAGTTACTTGAATGTATTTGCTCCTTTTCAAAAATGGTTTTAATTGTCCTATTTCATGAAGTTGGTTTATTTCAGTCTCTTCAATATATCGTTCTTCTTCTGTATGTGTAGTAACATATTCAGCGATTTGTATGGCATTTTCCTGCTTTTTCAACTTTTCAGCATTGTACTTTTTACATTCGAATGGTTTGCCATTATCCTTGTTTCCGTTAATTGTGACCAGAGGCGATATTTGCCCCTCTGTATGTTCCTATATCCATTAAGATTGATATATGTTGGTCATCAACAAGTAAGTGCTCAATCTGATTACACGTGTGGCCATCTGGCAGTTTCTATGTCGCTTTATGCATATCTTTATGATTAAACTTGATTACTGATTACAACATTAACTAATCTTAGCCTGTTTTCATTAGTTTCGTTGTACAGGTAGTAGTTTTATACTTGTAGATTTATAACGGGTTCTCTGCCTATCTTTGCATTCATGTTATCTACTATTTTCGGCAAGATCATTTTGGGAATTTTTTATGTTTTTTCTAGTTTTTCATAGAATTGGTCATTTTTGTCTTTGTCTTTCTCTTCTGTTGGAAAGTGTGCGATTGTAATACTTAAAAAACTTTCTAAAAAGTGCACACTGTACAGCATCTTCTCACTTTTATTGATGTAAATTCTGTTCATGTTTCTGAATTATTCCACTCCTTGTCTACCTAACTTCGTGGATAGCTGTGATCTCTGGCCAATACTGTAGGTAAAAGGATATTGAGTAGGTTTTCTAATGCACTTTGTCTATAAAGTAATACCACGTTCCGTGTGTCGATTCCTAAATCGTCTACCTTAGTTTATTTGCCGTTTTGTCGTCTTGAGTTCCGTTCGGCTGCCTTTCATTGAATTTTCTAACATATTCGTTGCTACAAGACGAGGTTGTTAACCCCATGCCCCAAGGCTCCTCCTGTATCCTGGTTTAGGAAAGTCAGTGATGACTCCTAAATTGTAAATCCCCTAACTTCCCACCACAGAAGGAGTTGCAATACAAATTTATCAATAATAAAATTCTTACAAGAAATACATGTTCACTTTGCTTTTGAAGTTTTTTGTGTGAGATAAATTAAATGTATTAGTAAATATATAGCAAAAAGTATATCTAACAAATTTAATTCTAGAAGTACATAGGATCTGGAAGGGAAAAAATAAAATTTGATCAGGTATGAGATTGTCAAACTAAAATAAATAAAAGAAATGTAGAGTCATTTTTTTTTCCTTAATCAGCCATCTTCAAAAGCAAATGTCTCACCTATAAGTTCAAATATCTACAGAAAATCTAATGCTTACTACAGAATAAGGAGCAGCAGCCTATATTACAGAGTGTCAATGAGACTCATACATAAGAATGAATACTGTCATCAACGCTAGCTCAAATTTGACACAAAGAAGCTGCTTCCAATAATTTAAAATAAAATTGTCATGTTTTTTCTTTTTTTTTCGCAGCATTCGTCTATCCACTTATGAATACCAACCTCCTTAATGTTTTTCCATTTTCTTCTGTTGTGTGCTGCATTTATTGCTTATGATCGATCCTAGGGTGTCCAACCAATTTCCAAGCTCAATTTTAAGCCAGCTCTTCAGAACTCTCGTGTAGTTCTTCTAACATATGTTGGAGGTCTTCGCAAGTATGCTTTGCTATTACTGTGCTGTGCTGTCTTTCCGCTCTCATCTAAATTTTTGAAAACGGCTTCCAAAACAAGAGTGAATAATTTCAAGATGTCACCTTCCTGTCTGATGCCTAAATAGTGATAGAGGCTCTTTACGTCTTCATCTTCTTAACTAGTGGTGGGTGCGTATATCTAAACAATTTTTATTGATATACGTTTATAATTATATTTTGATCTTTATATACAGAGTTCTGTCAGACATTGTTGTATATTTGCTCAAGTTTTTAGCTATTCTTTTATTTATTATATACTCACTGCTACATTTCTATATTCTCTTCCAGCATGTAGAAATGTGTAACCAGGATTAAGTTCTGTTAGCTCTCATCTTTCCTTCTTAATTTGCTTGGCTTAACCTCATTTTATGCCATTTAGCTACCAGCATCAAACACATTCATAGTGGAAATTTAAGCCGCTCGGCTTCCATACAACTATGTAATTTTAATCTAAATTAATTACATTTCACTGTCAAATATAGACAGTTTAGCATGTTGTATGTGTGAATTATAGCTACGCTCATTAAAATCTCATTATTGCTAATTTAACCATCAACTTCACCATCACTCTCACGTGCACAAATAATGAGATTCTCAGTTTTTAGATCAATAATTGTTTTTGGAGATCTTGGTCTTCAATAATATAGTTCTATAAGCAAAACTGAAAGCAAACTTTAGTCAAATACTGTGGATAGTTTGTAAACTAGCCAAAAACAACGGTTAATTTGTGTACTTTTCTTGTGGTTTGTACTTTAGAGATAAATCTTGTAGTTTTTGTAAACTACCCTTAGTGTATCATAACAATATATATCAGTACCTAAATTGCCTTGAACGCATTTTCTATTATAGACCGCGGATATTCTTGCATGCGTAACCTGAATGAGTAACCACTTAAATCCTAAAATTTCACTTAGATATTATTTCTCAATGAATCTGTACACAAGACTTTCACATTAAGGACGCATCAGTGTCCAACAGTTATCCTGAATAATAGTTGTTCAGTGAGATATAATTAAATACTTTAAAAAATGCATCGTGAAGCACAACTAGACAAAGAGCTGCAAGCTGCTTGTGACAAAACATCCCGAGGCCCATATGGGCTTATGGAATTGAATTATGGGGACGTTCCGATTCTTCAAATATTGAAATCGCGCAAAGAATACCATTCAAAACTCTTCTTTTAATAGTAGCAGCATCACGGTTTGTTTCCAATCGAATCCTATATGAAGTAACCAAGTAATCAATTAATATGCTGACAAACAAACGTAGACTGCAGTCCCACTCAAATGAAGTAGACTGTTACAAGGAAAATCGTTATTTATACTAAAATTCCCTTAAGGGGTGTCAAATCAGAGGTTTTAATTACTCAACACCTATGGATTCCAGCGTTATGTAATAAAGACTGCACGGCTAGATACTGTCGGTATAAAGAGAATAGGACGGCACGCTAAAAGGTAGCTAATTAAATACAAAACTTAGTTTGCCTCTACCGCCACGTGTTCTTAACACATTCCACACTAATTCCTTCAGAACTTAAAACAGAGGGCGGAATCATTACAATACATTTTGGGGATTACGTGTGAGCCAACGCTTCGCCAACGAGACCCTATCGTGGTTGATTTTCGACAAGCTACTGCAATCTGATGTACATTAATTAACACATTACACAATAAAACAGGAATGGCACTTACGAGCTATCTATTGGATCACTTCGACACTTAAAATGACGCAATAAAGCTAATGGTGACTCCCAGAGGACATCATCACGTTTATAAACTATCTAAAATGACTGTATTTAGGCAATGCCACAGTATCTTATATTATAAGAGCCGATGCCGGCCGTCCAGACCGTAAGCACAAGTGGCGCCGGCACATGCAGCATGAAGGGCCTGCATACTACTACCACACGCGCGCTTGCTATATAGGTTTCTATAAGCGCAGGTTTTTGTAATCGCGCATGCCAACCGTAAGCACGTGGCGCCGCCACACGCAGCCAGACGTAGGCTGGCTACCAGCTTAAGCAAGCATTGTTATTGTTAACCGTTTCTTTACGCTGGCAGGGCCAGACGTAGGCTGGCCACGCGCGTTCCAGTCTAGTTATTAAAAATGTAGTAATTATATGCCTGAGAGAAGCTACTGTTCTGCCTTAACTAGCTTACAATCCGTTGCTGGAAGAGCTGAAGGCAGAAACAAAATGATTTAAACATTATATAGTTTAACAGGCACATTACGGGGCACACGTATAAATCAAGCATTTGAAATGCAACTACCTTGAGCTGGTGGCAAGGCGCAAATATCACCATTGCGTACGGCATTGCTCACACATCTCGACTCAATTAACGGCAGTTGTTACAAGACTTACCGTTTCTTACTCGTAATTATTAAGGCGCTTCCAAGTTTGATGCAGCTGTTAGTCACACTTAAAGAATTACTTCACGATAACGTGGCTGACAGTGTTTCAGCAATTGTCGACCGCCGCGTTACGTTATAGAATTTGCTTACTTAACTGTCTGGGACTCAATATCAAATCATTGGAAAGCAACGGCCTCAGCCACGGACTACGAGTTCGTCGATCCATCGGGGCGACATTCTGGCACCAACACTTGAACTTGAATGCCAATCGAAAGGCAAAATTTACAATCGACAGGATACATTTCTCTCGCGCTGGACGTAACAGTAAAAAAGAGAATATTTGTGGGTTAGTTTTTTATGCTAACCCAGTAGCCTTACGGCGCGACTATTTTTGGTTGCATCATGCACTGAAGCCTACAGAACCACATGGGAAGAGTCGGTTTACCCCAAAGAAACTAGGACTAGCTAATTTCTACAAGCGCCGTTAAGAATAGAAATTTACCTAACAAGTGCAATGCTTACTAGATGAAACATACCATAAAAGACTGAAACGGAAGTGGATGAATGATATAACAAGCCAGCGACAATCATTTAATGTAAACAATTGACATTCCATATTTTGCTCATTTTAGCGATATCATAACTGGGTGCAGTTCTTTTCAAGGCATAGTTATAGACAAATAATTGGCTTATAAAAATTTTCTGTAAGTAAATTCTCCGACTGCTAATAAAAGTGTAATAAGAAAAAACGAAATTTGTGAAAAGTATATACCAGTAAGTGTTGTGACGTTTGGTATTTTGCGTAATTGCGTAATTCTGCCGCCGCACACTTGTCGTAACCTTACTTGTGCAGTGCAATGACAGCGTTGTGAGTGCAATATACTTTGAATGTTACCAAGTGTAACAGTGATTATCTGTAAAACGTTTTTGTGGCTTTTCACTATTTATGCTGTATTTTGTTTTGTACTTGTACCACACTCACTGGAGGTGATTCCTATTCTGTAGCTCCAGTAAAATAACTAAGCTTTTACAGTTAATATTTGATTTATTTATATTCATTCTTTGAAAAAGAGAGCAGATTTTAAATTATATTTACAATTTTGTAGTGTGGCAAACTATGCAAAAACCAGTATAAATTAACAATGACATTGATGAAAAGGTGTGTGTCCTGTAAAACTTCGTTTGTTAACGATAGAATAAGTACTTAATGATCACAGTAACACAAATTTTAACAAAAAAACATTAGCAAAAATGCATTGTGCTCAAATCGGAAATAATCTACTTGTTCAACATGGCGTAAGGAGAATGGACTTGGCCCCTTGCGAAGCCGACTGGAATCACACTGAACATCTTTGAAATAAACTACAACAAAAACACTTATCAAGACGACCAAATTTCTCAGAGATAGTTAACGAACGGGCAAATGCTCTGATTGAAGAATAGGAAGCTATCTGTCATAAATGTATAAATGAGCTGATAAGCAATATGGTCGGGCGATATCAGGTAGTACATCGAGTAAGAGGAGGTTCCACTCGATATTGATAGTGCTGAATTTGTACCTGACAGAGTTTACCTAATTCAAGACTCGAAATTCCTGAAAATACAATAAATCTGTAGTTGCTTAAAGAAAATGTTACATTCTCTACTACCGATAATTTTGCTATTTTTAATTGTTGCGAAGTTTAAAAATAGTGCATATCTAATTAATTGAATAAATTCATTTGATCAACGAACCAGAAAGTTCTGCAGCAATTGAAAGGGCCGAGCTGAAACACTCGCAACGCGCAGCCGGAAGTATTCGTTTACAGTAAATTGGGTTTTCTGCTTGCACAACGAATTTAATTACCTTCGTGTACCGAAATTCAAATCCGGATTTGGCAGAAAAACACGTATCGATTAGCCACTTGGCGCCAATAATCCAGCAACTACATCTATAAATATAGAAATACTGATAGATATGCTTCGCATTGGGTTTACGTTTCTAATAAAGCCAGGACGTGGGAGTAGTAGATTGAAATGAAGTGGGGCTGTGTTCCTTACACTCTCATTTCCGTGGTTCGCACCGGCCATATTCGGAAAGAGTTTCACTCTTCTGCGTTGTTACGTGCCTTTGACAGCGCAACAACAAGTTGATGCGATATCGGAAAAAAACGCCAACAAGGCTTATTTTCTGAACGTCAACCTGTCGTCCAAAAATAAAGAAAACTTGTCTGAGACAGTAATTCTGCATTCATCCATACTGTACAAATAATATGCAAATTTTACCAGCTGCTATAAAAATCCAGTAGCTAAAAGGTTTTCTATTTTAGATTTAATAAAAATGGTGAACTCTTTAGTTCATTTACAATACAACTTTAGTGAATTTAAATAGTTAAATCAAGATTCTCTTGTGTGCTTTAGTATTTTATTTAAAATCACATTCATTGAATGACGTACTTCCTTCTCTAAAACAACTACTGGAAAAAGACTGGTTAGTTTTTCAAAGCTGTGTGGTGTAAATCATATGGTTATACTGGAAGGATCTCAAAAAGAACTACAAGCTAATACTAACATTGTTAGTAAAGAACGATCAAAGAACAATAAGAAAATAAACATAGAAAATACAAAAGTACTTGTGATAAGTCCTTCGGAGTGAAGGCAAATTCTAAAACTAGATCTAGAGAAACTTAAACAAGTTGAAAAGTACAAGTATTTACGGACGACAGTAAATAGTAAAAGAACATTTGAAGACAAAATCAACGAGAAGGCAGCAGCAGCGGCGAAAACAAATTCATGGCCCCACAACGACGCAAAAAGTGCACCAGTCGGATCATTGAAAAGGTGGGAAGATATGTTTGCTCGCGATGGTCAAAAACAAGATTTTGGAACCAATTCGGAGACTTTGTTAGGCACCACATACTGTTTCTGCACGAATGAAGTGGGGTGTTCTCAACACGAAGCAGTTTTCCTCGGCTACATGAATGAGCTTAGCTGGGCGATATAACTTACCTTGTTTCGTAAAGCTGAAAAGGTTTTGGTACATCAAAAATTCAAGTAACAGCATTCCCAGCTATATTCAAAATAACACACATATATATTTTCTGAGCGTTGTCGCTGAGTGCTGGTAACCGTAACAAATTATGTAGTAGTAGTAGTAGTATTTGTGGGGAGACTCATGTCTACCAAGTAGGCCGTTATAAGCCTTTTTGCTAACCCCATAGACAAGGACATGGGACCCACGGCTTTACATCACTTCAAAAAGGTATCATTCTGTAGAAGTTTTCATCCGCATTTTTTATTTTTAAAAACCTCTCCCGTCGAACTCTCGACCCTTAGATCAGTAGCCAGAATGCTTACCACTAAACTATGGAACAAATTATGTAACTCTACCTACAATTTGACGTCACTTTACGCTACACAAATAAGGTGTGAAACGGTATAGTCATATTTATACCCATTCGGAGTCACGTGATAATCTAGTGACTTTACGTATGTCGATTCATATATAATGCAACTAGTGGGTCCTTGATTGTCAAATAATCATTTAAGTTTACACGCGATATATTGTTTGGCAATCACGCGAGTCCTTCGGCCTCGCGTATTGCCTAAAACAATATATCGAGTGGAAACAGACTTGATTTGATAATCAAGAAGACACGAGTTGCATTCGGCTAGATTATATCACGAGTCAATAAAGAACGTTTGAATAGTGTATTTTGAATATTAAAAGTACAGTTAATGTGGTTGGTTGTTATGACAATTGTACTGACAGCAGATAACGTGATGTTTGTGAAGGCGTGTGATTATCACCTATTAATCAGGAAGGTGCGTGATTATCAGTTGCTATGTACATTATCAAAAGTTAGTACATTGTTAGGCCATTTTGGTATTTCTTAATCATTCTAGCAACTAACTAAGCTTCCCGAGCAGTCTTGGTGCCATATCGATAGTGCGCCTGTATTTCGAATTTAACTCAGACAATAGTTCATCGCACAAGATCGCAATTATGATTTCGAACACCCTTTAGCGTCGTTATCCCTAATTGATAACATTTTGGGGTCACCCTTTAAATGCTGTTTCATGCAGCTGTTCGTTTCGTAGCGTTAGTTTTCCGGCTAGTTAAAAATTCAGCCTGTAGAGCAAATGAAAGGGCATCTATTTATCCCTGTCGCTCCGAGATGCGTTTGTTGCTATCCGGCGGGTTTCCTGCCTTGCGACTGGCAACCCTGAATGTGGCGTGATGACGCTTTGGCTGGCGCGCGTTTCTTTTGGCGTGAGTCAGTCAGTGCCGGCCCGCAGGAAGAAGCAGACGTTTTGAGGCGAGTTTGGCGCCCCCCTCCCCGGCGCTTAGCGCTGCGGGGGCGGCCGTCTTGTTGGGCTTTGTTTGGTGTCCGGTGTCTTGCTGATACAGCTAATTTTGTGACGTTGGTTCCTTGCGAGAGTGCCGATACCGTTTGGTTCCGCTTTTTGTTTTCAAATACTTTCTTACGGGTCGTCGAGAATGACAGTTGTGGGTGTTATTTGATGCTCCCTGTTTGTTGACTGACGCTTTCGAGTATCGTGTGCCGTGCCGGCGTTTTGCCACCTTCATAGTGGGATTATAACAAGAGCGTGCTTTGGTCTCCGTTTTCATGCGAGATTCTGCCGTCCGTTTGGGCCGCATATTGTGTCCTGAGAAGGGTTCCTTGTTGGACTTCTTTTGCACCTGCAGCCGTTGGCCTTTGCGACCTTCCCTACGCTGTGAGGCGAGTTCGTCTCATTACCGACGTTTAGAGCCAGGCGAAGCTAAAACAGGTCAGATTATACAGTGTGTACTTTATGTATTAACCGCTTTATCGTCATCATTTAAAAGTTGCCAACTTATTTAGCAATTACATTGTAGCGCCTTATATCAGGCGATGTTAGAAAGTAGATTCAATTAGATAATTATGATAGGTATCAATTTCCTAGTAATGTTGTAACAGTAACGTACCGATTAAAATTCTCGTTCATGAAGTTGCTTTGGTAAAGTTGAGACGCACTAATTCAATCACTAATCCGGGTGCTAATTAAGTATTTCATTTAAGAATTGTTGTTAACATAATATTACTGCTCAGTGTCGCTTGGTTCACAGTTTTATGCGTGACTGTTAGTTGTAAAAACCTTTGTTTACGTTTTGAATATTAATGGTTGTTGTAAAAGCTTTTTTACGTTTTTAATAATGTGTGTTGTGAAAATCCTTTTTACGTTTTGATTAACAAGATGTCTATGTGTATGCAGACCAATATATCGGTTTGTTTATAATGCCTGGTGTTTTCTTTGCGCCAATTGCGTGCTAATTGTGGGAGTCGTCGGCCTGCTCGAGTATACTTTTCCCGTTGAGTTTAAATCTTCGCCAAGGTGACAGGCTAGAAGGTAGGCTCATTTGATTTTCCGGTTTTCTCTGGGTCTATCCTTATATTTTCGTATGTCCGGGTGGGGCCCTATTTAATTTTATGGTTATTTACCGCCCCTCTGGCCGTTGTCCTTTGGCAATCTCGTGAAGAACGCCCCCTTGCTCCACTGATGCTTAGCCGGCATTATCTTGTTGAGGCGTGAGCAGCGGCCTAGGTAAATCTTTGTACCTATTTTGTCAAATATTGTCCGCGCCGGCCGTTTAGTTGTTGTATGAGCCGGTGCAGTTTCGTAAAACCCGTTTAAGACCGTAACAACATGTTTGAGCACTAATCAGGATCGAAGGTACAACGTTTGTAGCCTTCTCAGTTTTTCGCTATCTGGAAAACCGCTGATCGCCTGCTCGCCTTGGAATTTGTGGACTGTATGGATTGTAGGTTTCACTGAATTATACACACGTTGAAAAGCAAAAGTAGTAATTTATTGCTATAAATTAACACGAACAGTTTAACATTTACAAAGAATTAGTTTTCGTAGTGCGTGACCGGTTTGCATGCTGCCACTTTGACAGATGAAACGTAAGTGTTTTTGGAATCGGATGCCGGCGAGGCAGTCTACTGCGCACAGAACGAATTCAGCATGCAAGAGAAGCGGCAAAGTTTATAAAGTCCTTAACATACCGCCCGCCTTGGAAAGGGTAACCTTTCAAATAAAACAGTACAGAGTTGACATGTAAAAGCTAGAGTAAAACATGTAACATGAACACACATATATACAAAGCCTAATAGTACATGGATCTTAATCTAGTACAAGAAAACCCGAACAATGGGGAGCCAAAAGGCTTTACGAAAACTGCGCTGAACGCTAACGCACTAGTTCACAACACTAGGTAGCGGGCACAATTTGGCGAAGGATCGCTTCACGATCCCTGACACAGTGTTCACTGACGCCACACGCGTAACGCCGTCAAGGCCAGGGTGCAGCTCGGTGACCCGGCCTAACCTCCACTTCAGAGGGGGTAGATTGTCATCCTTGATGAGGACCATGGAACCAGGCTGGAGGTCCGAAAGATGCGTGCGCCATTTGGTGCGCTGTTGGAGTTCCGAGATGTACTCTTTACTCCATCTCTTCCACACATTCTGGTGTAGTTGTTGTATTCTCTGGTATTTAGACAGCCGAGACTCGACTATCTCAGTTACGTTGGGATCAGGCAGTGACACCAACGGACGACCAATCAGGAAATGAGCAGGAGTCAAAGGCTGAAGGTCGTTTGGATCAGAGGACAAAGGGGACAGGGGTCGGGAGTTTAAGGTCGCTTCCACCTGTGCTAACAAAGTGCAAAATTCATCGTAATTTAGACTAGCGTTACCTATAACGCGACGTATGTGATGTTTGGAGGACTTGATTCCGGCCTCCCACAATCCGCCAAAGTGGGGACTGTGCGCGGGTATAAAATGCCAAGCTACTCCGTCGTTCGCGACTGATTCGGAAATAAAAGGGTTTTGTTCCGCGAGAAAATTGCCTAATTCGATTAACTCGGAATTAGCGCCTACAAAGTTAGTGCCATTGTCTGAATATACATGGAGCGGTTTGCCTCGACGAGCTACAAACCGGCGAAAAGCCATTAAGAAAGCTTCAGTAGAAAGATCAGCGACCAATTCAAGGTGCACTGCCTTTGTGATAAAACAAACGAATAGACAAAGGTAGGACTTCACTAGTTTAGAACCACGTCCTTTGCGATCCTTTATCATGAACGGTCCACCATAATCGATACCAGTCGTATGAAATGGGGGCGATGATTGAATACGAGAGGCTGGCAGGTCTCCCAATTATGGGTTCAGTTAACTTAGGAGAGAATCTAAAACACCGTAAGCATTGATGAACCACTTGCTTGACGATATTTCTGCCAGAGGTGATCCAATATCGTTCTCTGAGATTAGCTAACAGCATTTGAGGTCCGGCATGGAGAAGCCGAAGATGCTCATGCGATACTAGGAGTTTGGCGAATGGATGTTTGCCAGAAATCACTAGAGGAAACTTCTTGTCAAAGGGTAATTGAGAGTTGTGGAGCCTACCACCAACTCTTAGCAGTCCCTCGGAATCCAGAAAGGGATTCAGGGATATCAAAGCAGAAGATTGTTTCACAGGCTTGCTCTGTGACAACAGTTTAAGTTCGTCTGGAAATGACTCGCGTTGGGAAAACCTGGCAAGTCTTACAATAGATGATTGCAGTTCATCTGTAGAAAGGGGCCCAGAAAGACGATCAGCTTTGGGGGCTCGCGCATTGTTATGAAAACGAAAGCAATAAGCTATAACTCGTTGTAAGCGAGCAAAGCTTGAATACTGATTGAACGGAAATGGTTCAACAGAGGTTACAGGAAAACTCTGAACTTCCTTTTTGAATTCTGGAAGCTCAGCACGAACATGTTTGGAAGTAGGCCAAGAGGCCTCACCTTCGCTTAGCCAGGTGGGACCATGCCACCAAAGGCTTAACAGACCCAGCGGGTCAAATATCTGCGATCTTTCAGACAAGATGCTACGCTTGGTAGCCTTACTACTTGTAGAATTTGAAATATGGGATATTTCAGACAAGCTGCTACGATTGGTAGCCTTACCACTTGTAGAATCTGAAATATTCTCTACTGATAAGAATCTTTTCTGAGCGATTTGCAATGAATCGCCCAGTACCTCTACAGGCTTCTTGAAAGGGATAGAGACAACGAATCGACCATTCGCTTCTCGTTGAGTATTTTGCACGAAATGTGCCTCACAGGCGTTCTCTTCATTTGTGCGGACCTTTTCCTCTGGGTAATGTTCGAGTTGCCAAAACCTAGCAATGGGGTCAGAAGCATCCTCGATCGTGCTAAGATTGCACTGTACAGGGTACGCAGAAGGAGGGCCTGTAGGGCCAGAAACAATCCAACCAAAACGAGTCTTTTGGAGGATGGGAAGATTTGGGCCTAGACCAATTTGTCCAATACAAAGGAGCTGCCAGAAAATGGGCGAACCAATCAGAATGTCGATGGTGCGCGGTTGGTCGTAGGACAGATCTGATAACTTGATGTTATCAGGAACCTTGAAGCTGTTTCGCTGGACGCGAAAACTTGGGGTAACACCCGTAATCTCATCGAGAACAAGACAGGATAGGCCAATGCCGTATGAAGTGTGAGGGGCTTGCAGCTTGATATCACACCTAGCCTTGATTTGAGAAGTGGCTTTACTTAAGCCAGAAACAGTAACGTTGACTTCGCGAGTTGGAAGCTTCAACCTTTTACACAGATCTGAACGTATGAAGTTCGATTGGGAACCGGAATCCAACAGGATTCGCACAACATGAGGCGTACCATCATCAGCGATGAGTTTAGCGGTAGCCGTAGGTAAGAGTACCTGAAAAGCATTCGAACAGAATGCCGAAATCGATTGGTTTAGTTCAACAGGGGTTTCTGCCGACATCGCAGATCCTGGTTGACTAGAAGAAGCATTTTGAGGTTTATCCTCATGCAGAAGGGTGTTGTGCCTTGATTTGCACTTTCTACACGTATATTTGGAGCTACAAAGGCTCGCAAGGTGACCCTGAGTTAGGCAATTAAAGCATACGCGGAGCTCTTTTGCCTTTGACTTTCTGTCAAGAACAGACATCTTGACAAACTTATCGCATTTGTACAAGGAATGAGATCCTTTACAAAGTGGACACGAAGGGGTACCTGTCACAAATGATTTCGAATGTACCTTGGAAGACCTTTCGGGTACAAGCTTAACATTTTTTACTTCCAGAGTTTCTAGAAGATTTGCTGTATTTTGTAAGAATTCCTTGAACTCATCAAGATTAGGCAGGTCAGAAGTTGACCGGTTTCTAAGGACCTCCCATTCACGAAATGTAGTGGGGTCCAGTTTTTTAGAAACTACATAAATTATAACAAAATCAAGAAGCTCGCTTTCGGTAGCTAATGATTTGATTGCTGCAAAATGCTTGAATAACATATCGCTAATCGTACGTAATTTAGTTGCAGATTCCTTACTGCAAGATTCGAGTTCAAATATAGCCTTGAGGTGGTTATGAACCAGAATTTTTGGATCATTGTATCGATTGCACAATGCCTCCCAAGCTAGAGTATAATTACCCGCAGTAAACTCTAAACTTTTTATAATTTGGCTTGCATCACCCTGTAAACTAGCCTTTAAGTAATGCAGCTTTTGAATATTAGTTAACGCTTGATTCTCATGAATTAAACTAATAAAAATCTCACGAAACTCTAACCATTCTGAAACGTTCCCTGAATATTTGGGAATAGAAATGGCAGGAAGGCGTACAGCTTGATTATTGCAATGTGAACTGCAATTTGAATGCGTTGATCTTACGCTACCATTAGGAGATCCAGAACGATCTGGTGCAACATCAGACTGTTTGTTGTATTCATTTATCAAACATTCAGCTTGTGAAATTGCGAAAAAATAAGAATCCTCAAATTCGACTTGTTGCTGCATTTCAGATTCTACATCCTCACTGGTTTCTAAAATTTGTTCGTGAACCTCATAATATTCTGATAACAAAGTGGCTATAGCATCCAATCTTTTCTGCAATTGAACAATCTGAGCGCTAGATAAGAATTGATCTTCATCATAAATTTTTTGCAAAGATTGAACATGATTTGAAAAACGCGTAAGCTTGCCTTTAATAGAGCCACGTGCTCTTACAAGCGAATCCATAATTGTTGCGATTAAAAACAATTTAACAGATCGAACTTACTTTTCGTACGCCCCTGACGTGAATTTTGTACGCTTCTGGTACGCGAACCCAACGGGTCAACTATCTGTGATATTTCAGGCAAAATGCTACGCGCGGTAGCCTTACTACTTGCAGAATCTGAAATATTCTTTAATGATAAAACCCTTTCGCACGCCTCTGGCGCGAATTTGTTTATAACTCAGACAGCGCTTGCTAATAACGGGAGAAACTTGTCGCTTACGACGCAGAAAAACGACCCCGGTACAACGCGGGAATGAAATCACGACGCGGATGGCCGTGTACTACGCAAGACCAAAAATGCGCCACGAACGCGAGACTGTTTTAACAACGCAAACGGCTCTGCAATTTGAAAATGCAGGGGATATCGCTAACAAACGTAATAGCTTGGCATTTCACGCAATTAAAATGTTTATATGACTCATAAACCATTTGTTTACGCAATAATACGCAGCTGAAATTAAGCACACATGCGAACACAGACGAAATAAACCAAATTTATGCATAGGAAATCACAAAAATAGGAAATTAGGCTTACAATATTGGTGTGCCTCCTTTCCGTTACTGTGGTCTGGACGAGACGCCGCAGCTGCAATGCCCACGTGCACGAATCTTGGCGCTAAACTCGGCGTTTGGCTATCTACCGTCTGCTGTCTTCCTTCCTCTCGCTACGGGCACCGCATGCTCCCTCTTTGTTCCACGCGTTGCTGCGAAATTGGACGCTGCTTCCTTGCGGCCGATTGTATGCGATGCAATACAAACTGAATATGCTTTGTACTTGCCTATGACCAATGTTGTCGAATGCTGTCGCTGTTTTGGACCCGCAATGACCTAATGTGGTTTAAATCCGGTTCTGTAGGACCAATGTTTGAGCACTAATCAGGATCGAAGGTACAACGTTTGTAGCCTTCTCAGTTTTTCGCTATCTGGAAAACCGCTGATCGCCTGCTCGCCTTGGAATTTGTGGACTGTATGGATTGTAGGTTTCACTGAATTATACACACGTTGAAAAGCAAAAGTAGTAATTTATTGCTATAAATTAACACGAACAGTTTAACATTTACAAAGAATTAGTTTTCGTAGTGCGTGACCGGTTTGCATGCTGCCACTTTGACAGATGAAACGTAAGTGTTTTTGGAATCGGATGCCGGCGAGGCAGTCTACTGCGCACAGAACGAATTCAGCATGCAAGAGAAGCGGCAAAGTTTATAAAGTCCTTAACACAACATGCGTAACTATGCATTTTGTCGTTTTTCATTGGTTGATGTTAGAGGGAGTGGTGTAATCTTAAAAATGCAATTTTAAGGTAATAAATGACATTTCGTTTTGTAGGTTATCATGACATCTGCCAATTTCTAAAACAAAATCGCTACGAGTTTTTTTCTCTTATACGAAATTAACCTGATTTTACATAACATAACATAAGAAAACATAACGTGTCGTAAAACGTAAATACGTAAGATACGTCGGCTGCTACATTAAAAACCTGCTGCATATAGCAAATTTTATGTCAATTTGTCAATTTGTGTTCGTGCATATTATGGTATAGAACCTATTGCTTGATTTTTTGCCTTTTGAAGCTTATTTCCTTGCACCAACTATTTAGGGAAAAAGCTGAATATGAAAAATCTCATCCAGATTCTTCAACCAACCGTTTTTTTAGGCTTTCCCTGATGGCGTTCTTGACTGCTTCGTCGACTTCCGTTTTTGCATTCTTCACTTTCTAGCTCATATTTTTGGCAAATAAGGTGTCGCACTGTTTACCTTCTTTAATTTATAAATTGTGCGCTCCGAGATATTTAACGCAACAAAAGCGCGGCGAACAACGTTGGAGGGTGAAACTGTTGGTTTACCATTATTAATATTGTCGTACTCTTCATCAGAAAAACGCATAACGTTCAAAATTAATTGTTGTGACTGCTCGTTATACTGCATATCTGATTGTATCTTTGTATTTTCAGTCTTTGATTCAACTATTTTAGGTTTAATTTAGGTTATATTACCCTTATCTCAATAACTTACACGAATAATACAATCTGACAAATTAGAAACGTCAAACTTTAAAATGTATTTTATTAATCGACATGCCTTTTTTCGAATTTCTTCCATTTCATCTATTTTACTAAAGATGAATAGTGACAGACAAAAGTCACGTGACTCCGAATGGGTATAATTTTAACTGTACTTACCTTGGGGTGCAATCTCACAAAAAGTATTCGTAACGGAGTAATTGATAAAATGCATTGTTTAATTGATTGGTGGATTCAATTTAAGTTGGAATTCAGCAGTTTCGATGGCGACGTGAGTGCAAGTTCCGGAAGTCAAGACTCGGAAAGTTAGGTAGAGGAACCCACCGGGATTGACTTACGAGAAGCTGGGCTCCATGAGTTTGACTTATCAAAAAGCTGCGCTTGGATAATAAAAACCTTAGCTTGGACAACGTCTACGGTAAATCAATTTCGACGTTCGGGTGCCGTAAAGGAATGTGTTTTCCTTGCAATGTGTGGGTTATGCCGCATCAAAACGACGCTCTACGGTGTAGATATGGGCGATACAATTTCTCCAAAGATCCGACCAAAAGTCTAAATAAAGTTTCATTTCACGAGAACGAAACGAGACTCGAAATTTCAAACCTGTAGGCTGTGTCTTAGGGTGTTAGACTGAACCATAAGTTAAATAGCCTCGTAATGCCAGTAATGTTACTAAATCGGCTGCTACGTCCACAGAGCGATCGCACTTAACGGCACACCCTCTTTTTAACGTGGTTGCGGAACGCTAACTTACTGCAATTTTTGCGCGAGAACTCAGTCAACCGCCAACTCCTTTTTTGCAGGCGTAAAATGCAGTCGCTGTGGGCAGTTATGAAACTGACCTAAAATACCTCACAACGTGGGAGTAAAAATAATAAGTAAAAGAGAAAAACCAATACTAACATAAGCGTGCGAATCTTAGACTATAAATCAAGTTAAGTAGGCTTACAGCAATGGAAAAACAAAAAGAAAAATAAAGATACCAGCCGGAATGATGATAGAACAGGGACAAATGTAAAGCCCTGAATATGTTATGGTAAACTGATGAGGAGAGTATTTGAAGCTAGATAAATAGGAGGAAGAAGAAGAGGAAGGCAAGAAGAACTTGAAAAGAAGGAATGAGTATCACAGTAGTGAAAAGAACTAACACAGAGCACAGACTTATGAAAGAAAATATGGCAAATACGTAGTAGGAGAAGCAATTCCACGTAGGCCTTATACCGAAAGGTGGAAAGGTTCAGGATTTAGTACGTATTTTAATGTAGAGAAATAAAAGGAGGAGGAAGAGGAAGGCCAGAAGAATTTGTAAAAGAAGACACGCGTATCGCTGTAGAGAAAAGAACTACCAGAATGTTATGGAAGAAAATATGGTGAGCAGTAGCAGAAACAACTCCACTTGAGCCTTATATCGAAAGGTAGAAAGGTTCAGGATTGAGTAAGTAAGTAACTAAGGAGATAACATTCTTACAACTGAAATCGAAAAGATGGCTATCGGTTAAGTAATACTTATTTGGAAGCCACAAACGTTCAGACACTAAAATTCAGCGTTTTTCATCTTAAATTCTTAGATTAATTTTAGGACATATCACATACAGCAGCCATTTTAACAGGAATATTGCAAAATGCTAAATCTTACGTAGCTATTTCTTAAATACGATTTCGATGCCAATAAAATTCAGGTATTAAAACTCACAATTTTGAGGGAAACAAATTTAATATTACACTTTTAAGACTTACGAAAAGTTTTAGGAATGCGATTTTGAAGCAAAATAATGTACAAATATTAGAAGCATAAATTGCGAATGATTTTATTGTATAAAGCTATAGCATGAAGAACATAGAAGTGCTTTAGGCATTAAAACTACCTATTGAGAAAATGAGGACTTCTCTTACTGTGCATACTGTGAGTACACGATAACAACGTAACCCTGCACATTGAACGTCAGAACATTCTAACTAAGAGAGCTTAGTTTCGAAATTAGCATTTTACCTTTACAGTTCCTAGTTTTTTTAATTAAAATTCTTATTTTGAAACCATCATAGTAAAAAGTTAAACCTATTGTCCTTTGTGAGAAAAATTGGAAGTTCATATGTGCAAAGCGCAAGAAGATAATGTAAGCTTCTCTTCAATAAACCTGAATTGGGAAAATTCTCTATTACTGACAAATTTCAGATATCGTACACCAGAAAATAAGAAACGTGCAGTGCAATCTGAAAACGGAATAGCGAACCATTAAATGCATAAATGTTGTCTTTTGACTTTGTCATGAGAGGTTGCTTTACTCAAATGCCGTAGTTCACTGCATAACTGAAACTTTCAGCCTGCATATTCAGCGAGCTTGGTCTTAGCCGATAATTTCCTGATAAATTCCGAGCCCAGCGAGTGTAAATGAACTATTCGTATTCCTGCCTGGTAGAGAATTATGTATGCATTCACCGTCGCAGTGAGCTCACACTGCGAATTAACATATTCAGCTGAAAGACTGAGGTTGGGCGAATAAATCCCGACTCCGTTCGGCCAGCTCTGAACAGTTTAATAAAGGTTGGCACTTGAGAAGCTTTACACTGCGAGGTAGGGCTTCTATTAAGGTCGGCGACTAATTTTTTGCTCCGTTCTCGACTCTGTTCTGGAGCTGCTGCAGCCCAGAACACTAATATCGCAAACACAGCTGCGTCAATAAAATAATTTAATATTCCTGGTTTGGTGAAGGCGAAAACGATTAAATTAAAGTATCCTTCACGTACGGGATGGGAAGATCTCCTCGCTTGGCAACTGTTTTCTGTACTTTCGACCATTTTAAAGCTCTCCAGGCCTGCTAATTAATGTATAGGATGTTATAATTTCTGCATTTAGAAACTTTTCAGATTTGATTGTGCTAGATTTTAAAATATTTCCTCTGCAAAAAATTAATCATAACAAACTAGCCAGCACAACAAATGAAAGTCGGAGAGTGGTCGCAGGTGGAATAATACAGTAAATTTACTTAATATTCATGAGTAAATAAAAGTTTAGGGTGCCATGTTCCGATGATAACATCTCGCAAAACTACCCGAAGTACTCACGAAACGACGAAAACTAGGCTGAAATTGAGTAATAGGTTTGTAATAAGAAGTTACAATATTGACATTTAATGGCAGGAAAATTACTGAAGCAAAATATAGCATTGCTCCGTGATAGCTATTAACATTATTAGAGCCCCAAGTAGTCGTTTAAGATGCACAAATGTATCCTATGTGAGTAATCAACAACGAATTAACGCACACCGCATGAATGCACAACCGTAAAGAGATCAGTTATTTTTAGTAAGTAAGACAGTAACTACAACAAAGTGAATCGCTCACTAATAATATCACAAGCCAGCCAATGCAGTTAACGCGAAAGATTATTTAAGCAATAATCGTTACAAGACGTACAGTTCCCGTCGCCTCACTGTGTCACTTCATCAGGTAGAACGGAAATAGCGACTCAGAATGTAGTCACTCACTGTTCAATCAGTAATCGATAGAACAAGTACAGATCGTGCCTTCGCTATTAGAATAACTAGCAATAATCAGTATAACTTCGTAACGTAGAATGTAACCCGCAAAAATAAAAATACCCATTTCGAAACAGTTATGGACGTAACGATCGAATTCTTCCTGTAACGTTGGCCTCAGGTACTGGTCGAACTACCTGAAGGGAATAGCAACCCGGAATGTGATTACCCACGATGAGATCCAAGAGAAGGACACTCTAACGAAGCCTTTTCAGAAATGTACATAGAGAATATATGCAGATATAAATCGTTACGCACAGAAGAGGTAAGATTAGATGGTCAAAGTCCCGGATTTGGAACGTAGCGGTGCCACAACTTAAAATTGTACGTATAGACTTCCGAAACCTGCAAAGTAAGCGCGTCCACTTTAGAATAAACCATATGTCAGATTAATGGCTTGTGATTCAAAATTTGTTCCTGCTATTAAATCATCAAGATAATTTCAGAGAGTAGTACTCCAACTCTCAGTTTCGATAAAACAAACTGGGAAAATTACAGAGATCAAATCGAAGAAAACCTAATACTAGATATATCAATAGAAGCTGATGATGACATGCATTGACCACTGTAGTTTGGAAATTTAAACTTAATTTAAGGAAACTAACATCATGCTTTACCGACAAAAGGAGAAACTAATAGAAAAAATTGCAAAATACTTGATTTCCAAACTGAAGCGCCAAATCTAGACAATTTAACGAACAACTTAAAGAACTGTTAAAGAGTGAAAAGAACCAGGCTATCCAACATTGCTTGAAAGTATTATCACTGACAAGGTCCACGGCTACTTACTGTGGAAGACAACCACAAAGAGTAATTCCCTCTTAGCAGCTCAAGAGGAAACGAGTTCAGAAGTAATAAACTAGAAGCAAGTTATTTTCAGAACACCTTGTTACAGTCTAAAGCCGATTTACAACACAGTAACAAGACAGAGTGTAAGTTGAGAATAAAGTGATGATTGTATTCTCTGACATCAGTAAATATGCTCACACTGAGTGGAAACGAAACTTAATTTCTAAATATGCGCTATGCTTTGCCTAAAAGTAGCGCTGGCCGTGTCCAGCTGTACGCAAAGTAAATACGCCAAATAAAGAGCAACTGATATATCAAAAGCTAGTAATTTCCAGGTGAAGTGCCCCACATAATAATATTAAGGAGCGCCGGAAGTCAAAGACACTTCGCATATGGCCTACTAATCTCCTATTTTTATACAGACTATGTCGAAACAGCAACGTGGTAGCAATTTTGAACCTGAGCACCAAAAACGTTTTTTCTTTAAGTTTTAATTGGTCGCAAAGCTTAGGGGCCGAAATGGTAACCTGAAAACAATCTGCTTGTGGTAATATTGAAAGCCAAAAGCGCCACTGCGTGCCCACGTTTAAGCTTTAAAGTGTCTAAAGTACGACCTACTATTAAACGAGAGTTCACATTTCCGTCTTTAGATGACTTTTCTATATTACCAACTTAAAGGCGGTGGCGGCTAGAACAATAAACATCTTCATTCAGTTTAACAGGTCGTTGTCTTAATTAATAATTAACGAAATAAACCACGCCCTTCCCCACGAGTTGGCTGGCAACTTTTGTTACAGGAAATCGTAACGTAGTTGTGGCAAACGATCCTTGTATTTTCCCGATTATGTCGTAATTATAGAGTTTCTCGTCGTAACGAAATGTTTATGTCATAAAGTTGAATTTCGCCTGTAAGAAAGTCTGCTAATGGATATTATCGCACTCTTTTTTACAAAACAAAGAACGTACTCTACACAAATTTATTGATGAAGATAAACTGTACAATAATACACGTTTGCTTATAGCACTTAACGAAACTCTTTTGATTACCGCAGAACTCGGCTGACCGCCTAGTTCTGGAAATAGAACTCGTTTCGCTAAGATGCTCATAATCAAACCTATATCTTTAATATCTATTATCACGTTTCTCACACAATTCTTGCTTTAATTGTATTAAAAATTCTAAATAATGTTCTCCTTTATCTGTTCCCATTTTTGAGAGCCTCTGATAATTATTCCATCTACATAAAAAAAAACAAAAGCGTCTCTCGCCAATTTCTGGAGGTGCGAACCATTAAAGGAATATTGCATTTCAAAGATTTACATTGTGTATCGTAATAGCATAGGCAATTCTCGTTTATAGTAACAAATCCACACAATAAAGCCTAGAATCTTATCCAAATCTTAGAAATTAGAGTTATTCAAATATTGTTAGACCACAGGCTGCAATCTCTGGTAAGAATTAATTGCCACCATTTCTGATCGAAAATAAGTTGTTTTTCTTCAAAAACTGGTTTCTTTTTTCTTAGAAGTAGCTTCTCTAGGGGCTTTTAGAAAATTGGCAGTAAACTGCTTGGTCTATAAGATTTCAATTGATTGAGTGGATTACAAGGTTGGTATTATAATTGGAAGCACTTCCATTGGCTTAGAAAGTCTCTGCGTCGCCTGCATTGCATTGAGTGTTTGAGTAAGAAGTCAGATGACATGTTTAACGGTTTTGAGGGGTTGCTTCTTCATGCACATTAGTATAAATGTTCTCTTCCTTAAACAATGACCGGGCATAAAAATAGAATTAAGAGACAAATTAGTTTTTTGACAACCGAGATTATTTTCAATTCTCTAGAAGCTTTCTTGTTGTATTTCATTCAGTTTTATATCGCAGAGCAAGTTCGTATATGCTTGATCCTTGTATGTATCACTTCAAAAGCATGTAGTTTTGCCTATTACTCTGTTTAGAAAATTATGTGAAACGTATTCAACATTGCCTTAAAGGGATTTAGTTTTGCCCAGTTGCAATCGTTAATCTTTATACATTTTTTCCAGCACTTCATAATTTTACCTAACTGCAAACATATAAAATTTAGTCCCATATTTTTACCCAGTAAATAATGAACCAAGTATTTGTGACAGAGGATTTCCTCTATATTTTTCTCATAATGTTGATGATTGCAGTGCTTTGTTTTATGGCAGATTTACGTCTCAATGTAAAGCTTTATTTTAAAATGTAACAAACTGGGCCGGTAGAGACAAAACAAACTTAATATTTTTTAAGCAAAGTTGGTTATGGTGTTTGCTTAAATTTCGTCAGAAAGAAGACCCCTACCAAAGTATTTACGGGATCTGAACTAAAAACCAGATTGTGCACAGGTGGTATATTAATAGCCCTAAATGTCGTATTGTATGTTTGATGAAATGATTTATGCAAACAGAAATTGTAATAAAGAAAAGTAGTTTAAATTGGTGCTAATCAATGTTCTATCGCCAATATTTAATACAAAATCAGTATAAAGATCAAGAAAAAAGGCAAAAAAGAAGTAATAGTACGAAAATGTTAAATTTCCAATAACGCCCTTTTTATAAAAATATACTGTTCGCTTTTCCAAGCTACAAGATGTACATAATCTAAGTAAACGTATTGTTTAAATATACATTCTGTGTTATTAACAAATCTAATGCAGAAATTATTAAAGTAATCATCATTTGTTCAGAGCTCCTACGTGTTTGTATCTTCATGCCAATTTGTAGCAAATTATTTACGCCCTGCTTCAGCTACTATAAGAACATAAAATCAAACTTTAGTCAAGCTGCAACTGCTTTATATCCCATCTTCTATACAATTGCTTTTCATAATTTTGATAATCGATATGCCTTGTTTTCTGGCAAACTCGCTTTTGAATCTAGAACTTTTTTAAATTTAGGAAAGTGGAGCGCTGAGGAAAAGCAAACTAAGTTAATATTCTTGTCGAAATTACTGGTGGTGTTTACTTAAATTCCATATAAATATTTCGCCTCTAAAAATATTCCTTCTGAATAAAGCTTGGATGGGACTTCAACTCAGCTATTTGTTCGTAGTAGTCTGCTAAAATATTTAAGGAAGAACACTGCTGCCAGTTTTCATGTCATTCGTGTTAACCATACTAGCACGTTGCGCTTCACTAGCTAAAAGTTGCTCACATTTATAAATATAAGGATACCCTACATTAATAATAGATTCGTTCAGGTCTCGATATTTTATAATGCGAGTTAAAATCAAGGAATTGCTGGTATGAATGTTGACAGTGAAGTCTTGACTCACAAAGAACGATGATTATAATTTGCTCTTCATTACGTAACTGAAATAATGTCAAATGAATGGTATAATGACATTTGCCTACTAAAATATTTTTGAAAATGACAGATCTGACATTTCTCTTAACGCACCTTTTTCAATTTTAGGCAGTCGTAGATAAAATTTTGTACAATACATGTGTGATAATGCATCATTAATATACTTGTGTGCCTACATACACGTATTTTAATGATGCTGTTATCCCACTTGTATAGTAAATAACTATTATCTACTACCTTAATTTTACCGTTATTAATCCATAAATATCGATTTAACAAATGTTTGCATCTACGACACTTCTAATTTATGTCATAATAAATAGTAGGCCATGCGCGGGCGAATGTTTGAGAAGCCAGTGCTGTCAAGGTCAGTTACGAAATTTAATTATTAATACTCTACATCTGAGTGTATTCATTACATAACGCTTTAATTATTTCAAAAACTTTTAGCACTAGAGCTAAAAGTAAACAGCTGATTTCTTTAACCACGGTAAACTATAAAACGTCACTTTTAGTGAAACAAGCTAGTTCTAAAAAGCCTACTTTTAGTAGTGGTCGTAGATAAAACGTTTTATGTCTCCTCATCTCAAAAATTAAGAAGTGCCTTAACCTAGGGATATCGTTATTGCGATACCATGAGTTTTATTTCTTCCAGAAACTATAACTTCTAGCTTAGTCACATTGATTATGTTATTAAACTTTTGATTTTAAAACAAAAATAAAACTCTGTTTGTTCTCACTTTATGATAATTTGAAGGAGAACATTTGCTATTATATTCTAAACTATTTGGAGCAGAGCTACCTGCATTAAAAAATATATTTTTCTACGGTCACCTTTAAAACTGACTATTAAGCGCTCACTGTCAATGCGAAAAGTTAGCGATTCACAAATTTTTTCCCTAGTAATCATTTTAGCATCGCAACCACGTAAACAATGTCTTAATGAAATAATCGCGTCACTTTACTTTACTTTACGCATCGCCATGGCTAACCTGATTATTAATTTAATTCGTAATTTTTCTGGTACTGGCTAAAATTATTGACAATTGCATCACCGTGCGTCCATCATCACGCAACAGATTTATTGAGTTTGTGAGTTTTTGTGAAGTTGAAGATGGAATCTGAAGGTAATTACACCCCGCCTGAAGTATTTGAAGCGACCCAGACAGCAACCAACGAGTGTTGTTGCCGGCCAAATCGCGCGGCCTTTATGAACGGCGGTACAACGACTTCATCAAATGGTGTGTATCGAAATTTCAATTATTTAACAATTTTGTTATTTATTTAGGACCGTAGAAAAAATGTTGTATGTATTTCGAGTGTAAAGGGCCATTTTGGTATTCGGTTGCTTTTTCGCGCCTCGCTGCCGCTCGGCACGAAACTCGCATTCTCATACCAAAATGGCTCTCTTTACACACTAAATACATAAATATCTATTAGGCAATCATGGGGGTTTAACATTAAACTATCCAATAATTATAAATATGTTTCTAACTAGTTCTAAAAGTTATTTCTTCATAAATTCATCTACATAGTTGTGAAATTATAATTGCTTTTTACCAACAGCTTTCTACTGTCCGCTAATTTTAACTCAACGCCGAGAGTCGACTTATCCTGGTGCTTGCACTCAATGACGCCAATCCAAACTCCTGCATTTTGAGCTAAGTTGAAGATGTTTTATATGTTATATGAGTTCAACAATGCATGTTGTGAAATATTGAGAAATGTACCACTATAAGTAGCTCTAAGTTTTGAGTGCTCCCCTGTTGGGAGTACAGTAATGGTTTAAGCAAATAGGCAAAAGCCTGCAGTGGTTTTCTTATAGCGAAAATTTTCCGTACCTTCAGGATAAAATTTGTTTTAATTATTACAAACGAAAATTTTCCTTCGGTCTATAGCCCCACTTCCCACTAGACGACTAAACAACCTCATTTGCATTTTACCCCGTAATGGGCTACATATTCTCTTCGATTTGTTCATTAAGTAATCTTTCAAAATATAGCTTATTGAATCTCGGTTTGTAAACCTTAACCGAACCCAAAGGAGCTGCCCCAGAGTAAGATGTATTGACTTCAACTTGACCGAGGCGTTTTTGTCTAGTTTTATCATTGTAGCTTGCAATATATCCAGATGCTTAGTATAGAGAGCAGTCTTTACAATTTGCATGCAATTACAAAACTTCTTGACGTAGGTAGCTTTTCAACTTTTTTGGCTTTACCAATGTGGCCAATTTCTCTGTCACAGGAAAAAATTCTGTGGACACATTATGGAAAAGTGTGCTGTTTCTTCAGAATAGCTTATTGCCCTAAGAACTACGTAGGTACGTGCCAAGAGCCCCTGATTTCAGTTCTGGCCACCGCCAGTTATCCGACCAGAAAATTCAATTCATCTTATCTTCATCTTACTTAGCTTTAGGAAGGATATATAAAAGGCAGCCAACTTTGTTGTATCTTTGCTTACCTGCTGTTTTTCCCACAGGGAACATAAAATCTTTCCTCATCTTCTAGACGAACACCGAAATTAATGCAAGTGTATTGTTTACTGTAATACATCTGAGTGTGAGTAAGGTTAAAAAAAATATGATGGCTTTTGTAAAAAAATCCACGTATGTTAGAGTTAAGTTCCTGGCTATCCTTGATATTCTGAACCCTTAGCGCTTGAACTACTTCTGCTTTACGATGATGAATATATCGTTTCAGTTCTTCCATCCATTTTTTAAGAATTTTTGGTTGTACATATCGCATCTATATACGCATCGTAAGTACTACATTGTAACGTCTGTTACGGGGGCGATGGACACGTCACTTGGACCAACGCCGGTGTCTAAATCGGTGGATTAAGTGCAAACTCGTCACTTGATGTGGCGCCAAACATTCACCAGGTCAAAACAAGATGTTTTGCGGGCGAAACTGAACTCGTCACAACCAGCGCCGAAGTTCGGTGGGGATTTCGAGAAAGGGTGGTTGTGCACGTCACCTGAACCAGCACCTTGTGCACAATCCAGGTAGGTTCCTCGGGTTTAGAAGATGTTCTTGATTAGGGCAGGTGGGCTCGAAGAGTTGTTTATTCTGCCCGGAGCGCGTGCTTTTATACGCTTCTGGGGAACGGGTTATCTGTCGAGTATCAAGCAATTTATTGGAGGTTGGCCGGTTTTCAATATCGATGAAAAACCTAAGTTTCTTGTTCTTTTTTAATTGTTAATCGTTGATAGAGAGGGCAGATTGTCCCTCGAAACTTTCGTTATTCAATATTTTTAATTTTCAGAGCAGCGAAATACCCAAATAAGAAATGAATAACTTCGTTGCCTTTAAATTTTTCGAAAATACATATTGAAAGAGTATAGGCCATAGTGACTCTTCCTGCTAGGTACTGATAAAATAAAATGTCAATAAATTCAAAGACTTTTGATTACAAGTTTTTGCGCTCTTTTCCACCTAGTTTATCGCAAAGAGACAGATCTGAAGGAATATTTTCACAAAAAGTAGTCTAACAAACTTGTACACCAGAAAAAAGGGCAAGATATAAAAAAATATTTGAAAGAACGTTATCCTTACTGCCGGTGGGATCATCATGCGTGCCATGTTGCCTTCTATTAAACAAAACCGTTCTAATGAAACTACGGAGAATTCTTCGTTGTTGAGTGTAATCTTTCTTTCTTTAAAAAACATCGTATACTTTTTGCGTAACGGCCCTTGTCACTGCCTTAGATGTAAATGGGTAATTACATATTGCCTACAAACAAAAATACCTTGACAGCTAAGAATTAAAGTAAATTTTCTGAAAAGTCACCTTTTCTAGAGTCGTTTCGCCAGGCACAATCTTTTCCTGTTTAAAGTTGGATAGGGATTCCCGCAGTTTAATTGCCTATCTAACCTCACATTTCCTGGATGTTTTCTTTTTTTGTTCTAATATCTTTAAATATTTCCGTTATTGACTTTTTAAACCATTTAAATTAATGTATTGTTCACAATCAGACACCAACACTAAAGAATGTTTGCTAGCATTGAATATAAACTTTGGCACGTAACTGTATCTGCTTATAATTTTATTCTTAAGAACAAACCATTCCTCTAACTAATCTTCCTCTAAACCAAAACACACGAACCGTTTCCATATGACGCTTATTTTTGGACACTCTGTATGAAAACGCGTTGTTTTAAATACCTATTAAAATACATATAAACAGGCTTTTGATAAAAGCTAAACGTGTTTGCCTTACGCTTCCATACAAAAAACTCCATTAGCAAGAAACCCAATTTGTGATCCACAATTTATAAGCTCCCACTTACAGGTTTTATTGTCCGCAATTTAGCTGAGCCGGGATTACGGTTGCTTATCTGCCCAAACTTTCTCGAGCGATAAGGGTCGTGATTTGACGAAGGTAGTTTACAAGGGCAGTTTTTCGGAAGCTGCCAAGTTGGAAATGGGAAGCGGAGGTGCCTGCAGCGTGTTTATACGGAAAAAAGTTGCGAAGCTTTATGGAAAACACAAATAAAATGATTGGAAGTTCCGTTGTCCGGGGCTTCTTATTACAAAAGTTGCAAGACTTATGAGTCGCTGATTTGCCTTTTAAGTTACAATACATGCAGATATGGATCGAGTGCAGGGGTAGTTTAATAAATTAAAATAGACTAAATTGGGGATTTTACCGTTGGCACATTTGCATGCTAGCACAATACTTCAAAGCGAGGGCAGTAAAAAACAAATTAACGTAGTGAAGGTTGGCCTAATAACGCTATTTCACCCCTGACTGGGGAATTTAAAACGCTGCATAAAAAGTTCCGGAGTGAAATACAATTTATTTTGAATGTGTGATGTTAGACCTGTCCAAAACCGACACATTAATTTGTTTTAAATCCCGAGAAAAAGAAAATTTGAGGTAGTTCTTTCGTAGGTTGAGAAATGTTAAAGGTTTAGCTCAAAATGAAACGACGGGGGATGAGAAAAGACATTTAATGTGTCTTGACTGACGCAAGTATACAGAGCGTCCCAATACGAGCAAGACTCCGTTATATTAAAAGGTGAGGTGCCTTTTTTAAATTTTATGTGGTAAGTCAAATTTTACTATTTTCAACACCAAATTATTTACATATTGCGTAAAAAATTTAACAGTTATGAAAAAGAAGATCGATTGGTAAAATAAGAATTAGCTAGCATATTGCTTTTATTTAACAAATGAAAGTAGCGTAAACAAAACTAAACGACGAAAATCCCGATTTCGGGAAGTAGCGGTGCCAGTGTATCAAATTGTTTTATTCAGAACTGTAAAGCGGCTACATTCAAACGTAAGCAACTTTATGTTCGCGCATAAGATTTCTAAAATGACCATTACTGCGTTTCACACAATTTTGCGAACAGAAGGGGTACGCCACTTTCTGCCGCAACGAAGAAGATAAAGTTTCCATTTTGGGACAAATTAATTGTACGTGATTCAAAAGTTTTACAGAAAAGCGTACAGTACGAGTCACACAACCAGCACGCTCATTTCCATGAATCAGAAATCCACGTTACAATTTGAAAGCGATGTGTGATGTTAAACCTACTACTTTACACAAATTCCAAATTAAATTATGGATATTTGCAGAAATATTTATTTGAAAGTTCTGGGAGATGTCAGAAATAAATATATTTTACAAAAATCTTGAAAAATGCATTCTTATTGACGGGCTCTATTTTAAATATTTTTAAATTCATACTACCAGATCCATATTATGTTACAAATTAAACATGGTATCGAACAATTGTTTTTTAAAATTAATATCTTGTTCCTTATGTAGGAATATATACACAAATTTTATACAAGAACTTTTATGTAACAGGTAAAATACAACTATGTCACTTTAACATCTAAAAATTTGAAATTGACGGTGTCTACGATTTTACTAGTAGTAACAAAATATTTTTTGATGTTTTATTGGCATTTTTTGCCACTATTTACGTGTGTTCGTGACATTTTTATAGTCTGAACAGTAATAGAATTGCAGTACTGTATTATTAATCCTGGAGGAACACTTCGTATTTATAACAAGCGGAAATAGCTATTTATGCAACAAGTGCTAGTTTTATTAAAAGGCCGCCGAAACGACTTTTTTAAAAAACGTTTATTTTTATTTTACAATGAAATATAACATTGGAAGCACACAGCTAGCCGCCGGACAATTTCTTACATCTAGCTATGATACGAACACAATGGAACTTATCTACTGACTGGAGCTTAACTTAGAAGTGCAAGCTACTAGTATATATACTATGCCTAATCAGCTAAGATAAGCGTTATCTCTAAAGGGGAGCGTGAGACAGGAAGCCACGTGCGTTCAAGGTTGCAGACTTGCAATTCATATAAAGAAGCTATTTATCGTTCAAGGTTGCAAGCTTGCAGTTTTACACAGGAGACCATTGTCTATTCATAATATAACACGTCCGCCGATAAAATGTTCAATAGCGGTATTCAAATATGCCTCTATTGAACTTACAAAAAAAAGAAAAGAAAATTAAACTTATGCATTTACGTTATCTGGTTCAAAATCTTTATTTAGAAATCTAATAAGTTTAATCTTCATTGTGTTTCTATTATAATACAAATACAATATAAAAATTATTAACATAAGAATAGTACATAGAGTAAATATAATTGCAGACACACTTAAATTATCAGATTTAATATAATTAACAGGTTTTAACAAATTTTCATATTTATTAAGTTTAATTCGGTCCTCAACCAATTTCTGGGTGTCAAGAGGTATCAAGTCAATCTTTGAAACATTTATGTGGTTTGATTCAGGAATTATTAAGCGGTCAATGTTTGAAATTTTTAAATTAACAATTTCATTTGAGGTTCTTTTTGCGGTGAATAACATGTGTTTTTGATTTATTGAAACAAGACAGTCTGAACTGAGGTGTAAGAGGTTAGTGCCAGATATTCCTTTTCTAAAATTCTGATTTTTACATTTGACGTCCAATATTGCTTCAGATGGGGACGATATTAACCATGTCGCAGGATTTATTTGTGATATTTTGATTTCTGTTAAATTGAATAAATAAGGGATACATGTTTTATTTTTATTAAATGACAGAAGTTGTGTTTCGCACAATTTGTCGTTGGGGATTTCAAAGTAGTTATTTTGATTACAAAAGTAGGTGTCTAAAGTTATAAGTTTACAATGACTTATTTCAATGGGAATGCTGTTTTTAACGTTAAATAATAAAGTACTATAAGTAGGTATAATCATACGAAATTGATAATTTTGGATAAAAATCGGAAATGGTATTAATTGTATCATTTGATAATCGTTAGTTTTGGAAGTAAGAGGTATTTCGAATATAAATGTAATTCTGTTTTTAACTTGATAAACTTTTGTAATGATAATTGACTCGTATAAATGTAAATACTGTAACTCTGCAGGATATGGAATAGTTAAAGCTTTTTCTGATATGCTATTGAGATACGTCGAAATTTCATTTAGATTTTCAATTAAATCGTCATTATCAATTAATGACATATGCATCTGTTGATTTTGGGCAAAAGTTAATGCATTTTCTAGTTCCAAACAAGTGTTAATAAGTAGTTGCAAAAATTGAATTGCTTCTAGCAAGACTGTTTTTAAGGAGTATGTTGCGAGATTTTTGCCTAATTCCTCATTTTGTAAAATTATTTTATTTATATTTCTGTCTAATAATTCTTGACTCTTTGCTATATCATTGATTACTGAGATGGTATCATTTAAAATTTTAGTTTGTTCTAATATAACGTCATTTTGAATTTTATTGCTTTCTTGCAATTTAGTAATCATAGATTCATATCTGACTCCATCGTTGGCGTCGAGGTTTCCAGTTAAAAATTTGAAAGCGGATCCAAGTCCATCGAAAAGTCCTCTTTTATTAATTTTGTGTTTAACATCAGGAAATAATTGACTTAAGAGTTTATCTGTTTTTTCAAGATATTGTTTTAATATTATGAGTAAATTGTTATGATTGATAATAACATCATCAATCCTTTTAAATTTTGTATATTCAATAACGTCACTTTTATTTTCAAGTAACGGTATTATTTTCATTAAATTAGTTCTAAGTGTGTCATAATTAACAAATATAGGGGTATAGTCTACATTTCTAATAAGCGTCCATTCGCTTTGTTTAAGCACTACGTTTCCTAAGTTTAGAGGATATAATCCAGGATTATCTTTTAAATTTTTAATAATAATATCGCTCTGTATAACTAGTGATTGAGTCAGCAGGGTACAGGCGATGAAGAGTGTAGTAATCCTGAAAAAGAGAGAGCAATAGTTCCTTTTAGTCAGGGTGTTTTATATTTCCATATTTTTTAAAAAATTAGATTTAATTTTGAATTTCAATTTTACTTCTGAAATTAGTTCTAACAAATATTTTTTCATTTAATTGGAATGTTTGATTTTTCCGAATTGGTTTTAATTTTAAATTTTATCTTTACTTCTGAAATTTATTTTAAATAATACTTCTTTGTTTAATTGAAATGTTTGATCTTTCTGAATGGGTTTTAATTTTAAATTTAATCTTTACTTCTGAGATTTGTTTTAATAAATACTTTTTCGTTTAATTGAAATGTTTGACTTTTCTGAATTTGAATTTAATTTTAAATGGTTGTAAAGGTTTTTCTTTGTTTTCCTTTAGCAATTTCAATTATAAAGGTATGTTGCTGTGAACATCTTAGTTTTAACGCGAGAAATATTGTGATTATTAAAATTGTAAATACTAGATTAATACAAGCTTAGGTCTTGTTTGTTTGTTAAGTATAATTTTTATTTGAGTTTTTTCTGATTTAAATGATTTTAGTCTTAAGTTTTTTCTTAAGATGTTATTTTTTTAAAATACTTTTGATATTTGAAGTTACTGATTTATTTATTAGAATTTATTTGTAATACTTAAAGTTTTTCAAAAATTCAAGGGTGTGAACAATCTTATTTTTTTAACACGGTTAAAAATTTAGTTATTTTGGCAAAATTTTTGATAAATGTTCTTTAGTAGACTATTTGGTTAAAAATTATTTTATTTAGATTTTTAAGTGCTGGGAAATTTTGATTATTGAATTTTTAGATGAATCTGATTTTATTCCTACTTTAGAAGGAGCTATATAATCTAAATATTTTACAAATTTATGTTTGAATTACTAAACCTTATGAGTTGACTTTTCGTCAGTTTTGAAATTATATGTGCATTGATTTTAGTCTTAAATTGTTTTTTTTAAATTGCTATTTAAAATAATTATCCAAGATACTTTTAATGTTTGGAGTTTTTATATTAAAGTTGTTAAAAAATTGTTATTTAAATTAATTATCTAAAATACTTTTAATGTTTGAAGTTTTTATATTAAAGTTGTTAAATCTGATAGACTGATTTTTGTTGAGTTCATAATTTTATTTTTATAAGATTAAGGATTATAAACATTAATTTCTTGTATTTCATTTAAAGTATTAATTACGCTTGTTTTAAATTGATTATTGTATGGTTTCAATTGCTGAAGGCTTAGTCATGCCTTTTTCATTAAATTTTAATTTTGGAGTTATTTTAGTTACATTTTTTTTATGCTGATAAATTTTACGAAAAGTTCTGTACACAGGGTTAACTGTAGGTTTTGTTGAGAAAAATAAAAATCTTAATTTTTAGGTTTTGAAAAATTACATTAGTTTCACTTTTTTTGTTTAATTTTTACGGGTTGTAATAAAATGGTATCGTAGCTCTTTCTGTCTGAATGTGCATCCATTTATAATCTATTCGTGCGGATAATTTTGAAAGTAAGTCGGATCCAATAAGTCCTATATAGTCTGGGTTAAAATTATATAAATAACATGTATGTGTTCCGTTTTCATAAAAAAGACTGGGGATTGGTAAATCTGCAATTAAGTTATGTTGAGAAATTCCATGAGATGTAATTATCTCGAATTCTGTTTCATAAATATAATTTGGAAAATGTTGTTGTACAAATTCTGGAGAAATTATTGTTTGTGAGCTACCTGTATCAATTAAAAGTTTATCGCCAGTGGCGGGAATTATAATATAAGGAAGATTTGATTTTGGATTTATATTAAAAGTTAAAATATTCTTTTCCGAGGCTCTTAATGAAAATTTACAGTATCGTTTGGATCTGGATATTCGAAATAATCTGGGGTGTGATCTAAGTCTTGTGAATTATCAGGGTCAGAATATTCCTGAAAGTTTTCGTTAAAATTTTCTGGAGTTGAAAATTCTCCATTTTCAAATAAATTTTCGTTTAAGTTTTCATATTTATCAGGAGGTTTTTCTTGATGATAATTTAAATGATTAAAATTTCTATTAACGTTTTGAGAGTTTGCTCGATATTTATTAGGGAAATTTGTTTGTTGAGTAGCTGGTCTTTTTATAGTGCTAAAGTCCATAGGTTCTGGTTTATTTGTTGGTGAAAAATTTGGTTTTGGTGCAAATGCATTAAAGCTTGAATTTTGAGTTATTCTAGAATTATTCTGATTGTTAAAATTCGTTGGATTTTTAAAATAGTTGGGATTTTGATTAAAATTACTTTTAGGATTTTGGTTAAAATTACTTCTAGGATTTTGGTTAAAATTACTTCGATTTTGTTGGAATGGTCTTTGCATAAAATTTGGGTTATTAAATTTAGGTTCATATGAATTTCGTGTTTGAATATTGGAAGTTAAATTTGGTTTGTTTAATTTTTGACTTTGAAAATTATTTTGATTTTGAGAATATCTGATATCAATTTCTTCTTTTACTATGCTTAAGGCTTGTTCTAGTGAAGTTGGGTTTCTACTTCTTACGAAGCTTCCTAAATTTTCATTTAGTCCACTTGTAAAAGTGCGAAGTGCTAAATCTTTGTTAGCCTTTAATTTATAAGTGATAATGTCTTTTGATTCTTGACTCAGAGAAACTTTTGAATTATAAATAGCTAAATGAGTTCTAACTTTATTGAAAAATTCTATGGGAGAGTCTTTATTCTGTTTTAATTTAGTTAAATCAATTAAAAGATTCAATTCTGACCTTTGGTCGCCAAAATTTTCAATTAAGACATTTTTGAAGTCTTTCCAAGTATCATACTCGTAACCTGTGATTACTTCTAACGCTTGACCTTTTAATTTATTCCTTATCGAATTTAAAATTACTTGGTTGATATAATCGTTTAAATTTTCTGTACAAAATTTAGTTGCAATGATTTCTGCGGATCTGATAAATTCCGAAAGAGTGGCTTGATTACCATCATATGTGGGAATTTCATTTAGTAAAGCTACATTAAAATGTGAGGGAAACAATGATGCGTTTTGTTCAACCATATTTGGGTTGCTAATGTTGTTACAATTATTTAAAAATAAAATTCTAGGGATAGAATTCCTTGGTGAGCGTGATCGATCTCGTGACATAAAATTTTACAATTGGTTTCAAAATATAATTTTTTTTATCTAATGCTTCCAGATCGGCATTAACATAAAAATTTTGTAGACAAAAATTAACTTTACTTATTTATTTCACTTGATTTTAAATTTTTATTTATGTTAGTAAACAGTTTAATGACTAGGGGATTTCCTAAAAAAGGGGGTAGGAGGCCTACGCGCAAGAACGCAAGCACAAATGCAAATTAAGCACACCTAGTATGTGCAGCAATTGGTCTGGCTTACTACGTTCTGCCTGGACTTATAAATAAATATTTAAAACTATGTTAGTATAATTTTTAAAACTTTATATTAGTTAACTTTGTTGTTTTAGGCGAACGCTTTAATAATTATCACTTTTGAAAATTATATTACGTTACTTTGTTGCCTTTGAAATTTTTACCTTGTTGTTTAGGCGAACGCTTTAATAATTATTACTTTTGAAAATTATATTACGTTACTTTGTTGCCTTTGAAAATTTTTATTTTGCTTTTTCTTTAAAACTTTAAAATTATTACTTAGGCGAACGCTTTAATAGTCGTTACTTTGTTGCCTTTAAAATATACCTTTGCTTTTTCTCTAAAGCTTGAAAATTATTATTTTTTAAAAATATACCTTTGCTTTTTCTCTAAAGCTTGAAAATTATTATAAAAATATGCACTTACATTGTGCGTTAAAATTGACGAACGGCGTGCGATCAAGCTACGTCCTGTTGTCTTCAAAAAAAGGATGCGTCGATCCTATTGATGTCGGCTGGCCTGCACAGAGGTCCTGAAGTCCGACTTGGATAGTCCAGCTTTGCGCTAGAGCGTCATCCAAAAGTTGTCCTGGGGTCGTCGTTGTTGACGTTGCCAATACCAGAGACTGATCCCAATGATCAAGATGGTCCCAATGACCAGATGGTTCCAATAACCACGGAGGAGCAGGAGCTGGGTCGACGGGCGCTTCTCACGATCGGGCGATGTTTGTCCCTGTTGGAGATGTCCGAAGATCCGCTGGGTGGTAGGTTTCGATTTGTGGCAAAGAGCTGAACCTCAAGGAAAGTTGCTGGTCGACTCGATGTTTGTAGTTTTCCAGGTTTTCCTCCACAAATCCGAACGACTGCGCCAGTTTTATTAAAAGGCCGCCGAAACGACTTTTTTAAAAAACGTTTATTTTTATTTTACAATGAAATATAACATTGGAAGCACACAGCTAGCCGCCGGACAATTTCTTACATCTAGCTATGATACGAACACAATGGAACTTATCGACTGACTGGAGCTTAACTTAGAAGTGCAAGCTACTAGTATATATACTATGCCTAATCAGCTAAGATAAGCGTTATCTCTAAAGGGGAGCGTGAGACAGGAAGCCACGTGCGTTCAAGGTTGCAGACTTGCAATTCATATAAAGAAGCTATTTATCGTTCAAGGTTGCAAGCTTGCAGTTTTACACAGGAGACCATTGTCTATTCATAATATAACATGCTAAAAGTTGATGTCTATGCACGAAACATGAAAATTATGAAACGAAGCCGAAGGCTAAGTTTCATAACATGTCGAGTCCAATAACACTTTTAGCACGAGTTTGCATACAATATTTTTTACGACCTTAAATTTTCTCATATTAATCCATAAATGTCGATTTAACAGAGGTTTGCATTTATGACAATTATAATTTATGTCATTATAAAGAGATGGCCGTGACGCGCAGGTGAATGTTTGTCGAGACAGTACTGTCAAAGTCAGTTATCCAAGGTAATTATAATAGTACACATTCAATTTTATTCATTACATAACGCTTTAATTATTTAAAAACACTTTACTTCTAACGCAAGAAGTAACTAGAATAACTTTACAACCTCACTTCCAGTTCGAAATTGTAGCTTTATAATCTCACTTCACTTTTAGCACATGGGCTAAAAGTAAACAACTGATCTCATTTTAAACACGCTAAATTATAAAACGTCACTTAGTGAAAAAAGCTAGCGCTAAAAGGCCTACTTTTAGTGCTGGTCGCAGAAAAAAACTATTTGCAAGAAAAACCTACTCTTTACTCCAAAATAAATAGATAGTACATTGACATTAGAAGATATACATAAACTTTTGCAGTTGTATGAATTAAATAATCACAAACGTTGTAACGCTGCAGTTGGGAGCCCATGTTGAGCACCAAATTGTATTGTATCTTTTAGGGACCTCCTTCATTTTGGCAACAATTTGCTGTTTTGGACCCTTTACGTTTGTACATTAGACATTACTTTGCCAGATAACTCCGTAGCAGCAATGAGATCTCTCTTATCTTATTTACATCAGTCGTGGTTAAGGTAAGCAATATTTTAAGACGACAATGTGCAGCAAACATATATTGCCTGTTTTAAAGAGACAATTCTAAATAATGTTAGTGTTAAATACCTGATTCGTGGACTAGCCACGAAACAGCTATTTCCACTCCGCATTTATATTCACAACAATATTAAATCAGCCGCTAAAAACTGCTTCTACTGCTCATTTTTATTAAGAAACAATAATGCATCTCGGTACACAAAACGCTGCTTCTATTACGTATTACATTAAACGCGCAATGCGTACTGAATCACTCTCATACAGCTGTTTCAAACGCTGCCTTTATGTTAACAACCTACTACGCATATGCTCACGCGCAGTATGCATAGTGTACAAGAAGTCGCACACAAACACCGCTCACATGCTGTAACTCGCTTAATACTGACCCCCACTTCGACTTTTGTGCAGCTAATTACAGTACAAACTCACCGACCTGCAATGATGACTAACTAATGCATTTCTGCAGAATGATGCTTTCCCTATGGCATCATTTTACAAAGCTGCCGCTTTCTTTGTAAACTTCCTGGCTCCGAATCACCAAACTGCATTATCTGCAGGCTTTCAACTAGCTATATAGCGCTTATCGGCTACTGCTTGACCGCCTATCTTTGTCTGTTGGCGACGCTTGCCGCTGCAGCGTCGAGGTTTGTCATGCCGAGCACTTGTACCACACCCCGTTTGGTCTTCAGCCAAGCGTGGGTCTCCCCGATTGATTCTTGTGGCGCCCATTTCTTTTGCAACACCCTATACATACCGTCACGCTTGCCTTGTGGTGTACCGTTTTTAGCTCATCTTCCTGAGCGTAATACTGAACCAGTAAAGAAAAACACAAGTTTCATTACATTTGCAAAGAAAAAAAAATATTGCAGTCGGTGTGATTCTAACCTGCACCTTTAACATGAATTCAATTGTTAGTCAGACGATTTACGCACTCGGATAAGAACACTACCTAACGTACTTACTTGTCGTTGTGTTAGGAAGGGTACGGTGATGACAGCACTGGTCGCGTACAAGCAGGCAGGTACAACACGCGTTTTTATATACGATTGAGATCTCCATTCTTTGTTCCTGCTTATTCCTTTCTTCTTTATCCAACTGAAACTGGACGTCTTGTGGGTAGATGGTCTGGTTCTTTTTGTCACTGCACTCCCTCATTTTCTCTCTGGTGACGACTGCCATAGACTTTTTGAGACATAGTTCTTGAAGATTTTTGGAGCTAAAACTTTTAGTTCCTAAGCTAAAACCATACGTTTTGAATTTTTTCAAACACACTTCAATGAGAGTCGCATATCGTGGATGGTCTTTTGACGTCTTTCGTATTTTGATGTAAAAGTTGTTCCAGTTATGCACAGAGCACATAATTTGTCCCGCATCGACCAAAACTGTAAGATTTTGATATATTTATTTCAGTATTTTTTTAGTCTCCGACATTGAAAGAACTGTGGCTAGGGCTTTTACCCAGGCAGTAATTCCCAAAGAATTTTTATTTAGCCCGTTTTGCAAATAGGAATTCCATCTGAGATATTTTTGTTGTCTTCTAGTAATGCTGTATCGTCATCTAATGTTGACTCTCTAAATTCAGACGAGCAGTTGATGTGTGGACTCGTTAAACTTGGAAGTCTACTTTATTTAAGTACATAGCAACATAAATACATATGCAGGAATGGCACATAAATAAAGCTGCCGTGGATTAAGCAGATAGTTAGGGAGTTCAGCACACTCGTTTTACGAAAACAGCACATTCACAGTTTGTCATCCACCGCATAGAAAGCACTATGGATGTACTCGTATCTGCGTTAGACAAGTTTTATAGCGTTTCTTCCCCAGGGTATAGTTTCCAGAAATTTCTAAGTTTTTGTCTGGTCTCATTCACGGTATGAGACAAACGCATGATCTTATATACATAAACAAATTATTCTACGACAATAATTAGCAATTCGAAATATTTCTAAAAAAGCTTCTTTTGACTTCCCTTCGCAAGGGGCTGTAAATAGGAATCATTTCAAAAACCTGCCTTCCAGAGTAGACGACTGTATTAAGAAATAAAGATATTTTCCAACTCTTCTGATTATTTAATATAAAGTAAATCTGAGTAAAAGTAACCGCTTAAGAGTTATAAAGTTTTGAGACGAGTTCTTTGACCGCAGCGATCGACGCCCTCAGATGGTATTTAAACAAAATTAATAACTACAAACGAGTTATTATTAGTACTTGTTCCTTTAAGCTGCGCTCTTTTGTAAAACTTTCGTACACTGGGCGTAATCAAGAATCGTCAGAATGAATTAAATTAATTACAGCTACATTTTGGGTATGTTTCGTACTTGGAATAACAAACAAAAAGTGCATTAAGTTTTAAATTTATGTACAAGCAACATTCTGGCATAATAAAAGTATTTTTGTTTTTTAAGGGAACACTATATATACGGATAAGTAAACAATGCTTTATATACTTTCCGACTGATAGTTTTTTATTTATGTAGTACTCTACATGAAAAGGAATATTTCAAGGTGGTGTTAATAATTATTATCATGTGAATTACCACCTAATAATATCTATTCTATCAAACTCCTAATAATTTATTATTATCCAAAGTCTTTGCATGTTTTTCTTGTACACAAGGAAACAAAGTTAGTTGTTTATTGTAGGGAGCAAATATATTCTTCTTCGATCCCTCATACACCACATTAAACCGACTTGTAGATTTTATAGAAATACACGTTCTAAGGAAAACTGACATCTAGTGAGAGTATATACGCAAGTAATTCAGCAACTTTTCCTACAAACTAAAAAACATATCAAAGAAGAGTTCTGTAAAACATTCGACAACACATATAATGCAATATCTGGAAATTATAGGAAAATCATAATCGGGGACCCAATGCTTAAATGGAAAAAGAGGAACTACATAACAATAGCTTAGATCAGGACACCGACAATAATGGAAAGGACAATGGATAGCAAATAAAGACATCGAGGATCAGATCAACATATTTGCAACTTGGTCATATGCGTAAGTGTACTTCAATATTCGCTGTTGCAAAACCTTTCCACCAAATTCAGAAAGAAGTGCATTAAATATTCTGCACGTTATATCGTATCAAGGAACCATTATTGTTTATGATCATTGTTTACTAAAATCAATATAACCAGAAACAAAAATGTACCAACGTATAGTACACAAATCTTAAAATATAAAGTCATCAGAAGCACATCCCAAAAGAAATTAGCGGATTAATCGAACAACGGGGGGGGGGGGGGGATACTGACGCAATTAGAAATCATTCAGGTTTGAAGAAGCATCAGGAACAATCAGCATATGACGCAATAGTCCGTAAACCCAAAGTAAAACATAGAGAATAATTAAATGGGGAATAAAAAGCATCCATAAATAGACAAGAGGAAGTATATACGACACATACATGTAGCTAAACCTATAAGAGCACAAAAGCCGAAATACGAAGTTGTAAGAAGAAAAGCAACGTAAAAGGAGCCATTAACCAGTCCCTGCTGAAGTTGAGAAATATTTTAAGAACAGCAACACCTGAGAAGCCTACAGTCAAATAAATATTTTTAATCGGCCTATGTTGAGATAAAGGAGACCAACTTCTAGGTAGCAAAAGGAAGCGTAACCCAGGATGAAGAGAGGCTAACCGGCACAAGAACTGCAGAAGAATACTCTAGCCTACCTAGAAGAGAAGAAGTCGTGAAAGTCGTCACTATCTAACAGCAAAGCATCTGGAATGGTTAATATACCATCAGAACTACTGAAACATGAGGAAATCATCTCATGATAGCTATTAAAAACATAACTAAAATAATACGAATGGCAAAAATAATTCCAAATGAATGGAAAACAAGCACAATTCACAAAAAGGACGATAAGATTAAAGCAAAAACCTCAAGTTGTTTTCTCTACTGAATACAGCATAGAAAGTCTTTATCACTATAATGCGAAACATGATACAGGTTATGTACGAGAAAATAATAATAAGAGAATATCAAGCAAGTTTTCGACGAGGAAGTTGTTGACTTCTGATAGGTATGCGACACTATTGACAAAGGAAAACTGTGTAATATCATGATTCACCTTAACATTCCAGTAAGATTATCAGATCACGCAGATCAATGATACAAGAACGACGCCAATATGCTCAGCAGAAATGCTCATCAAATTGGAAATGCTGACACAGGTCAGTCTAAGAGTTAATGAAAAACAAAGATGCTGATGAAAGCATATTAGAAAATAAACTCAAAACTGAATAATGGGGGAACAGAATTTTGAGGTCGTGTCTGATTTCATCCATCTAGATGGCAACATGTTCAACAAACATAATCAGAAAAATAAATACAGAATACATAAAGAATAATCGAGCTAATATAGCATAATAATGTCTGTCATCCACAATTAAATGTACAACGAAAAACGGAAATAAAATTGTACAAAACGATACTTTTACCATTTGCATGCTATGGAGGTGAGAGACGGAAACGATTACAGAAAACAACAACAGTGGCGTTTGAGAGCAAAAATTTTAGCTCAGAATTTCTGGGCAAGTTAAACAAACGATCATAGATACACTAAAACAGATAGATGAACTGTAATATCACTTTTCCGAAAAACGGTTCTCTTTTTATCAAAGTGCAGTTCTAATGGGCTAGGTAAGCACAACGGATGAATGAAATAAGTCAAGCAAATATGTAAGAAACAATCAAACAGCAAACGATCGTTTAAAAGACCAGGCGCCCTCTGGTATGATAAAATACAAAGAAATGTTGAAAATTAAATGACACATCTCGTAAGCCTTAGTATTTCTATATATTACTTGTCCTTGTTGTTCACCTAATTAGCTCAGTTCACATGAAAACCTTAATTTACCTCAAATCATTGCTAGGAAGCATCACCATCTACCAACAGCAGGAAGCTGGCCTACACTTATAGTATTCTTGGGGCTGTAAATAACTTCAAACAACATGCACAATAAAACCAGTTTAATAATACAAATAAACAAAGATATATTTTAATTAAAAAACAGAATGAATTCAATTCAGCATACAGCAACTTACACGCAAATGCTAACATCCACATATTCAACACCCTTTAAATTCCCCTTACCAAATATTTTGTGTACGAATTTATTGTTTATTAATCGCATTCTTTACGGACACAGCCTGGACCAAACGCTTATCGCTCAAACTGTAAATATTTCCTTGCAGCAGGTTACTTTAGTCCCGTGGCTTGAAACTGCAACGTAGCGGATTGGGCTGACCCTAGGCCTCAAATGACTGGAGTAGTTCATCAACCTTGAATAACTCGTAAAGAAATTTTCTACTGGCTATAAGCTCTGTATGTGCTTTAGCGAATGATGTCACAAAAACCCCTTTGGTGGTGTTACTCAGTACACGTGGCACTTGGCACTTATTTGAAATAGAAACCCTGGTTTGCTGCGCACAGACACTTAGGCAGGACAATCTGATTACTGCACGGCTTTAAGCTGTTTTAATATTATAATGTAATTAATAAAATATGTAGTTGTAATTACTTCCTATATACGCAAGATATTTATAACCAAATTTATATAATAGAAAATAATGAAAAGTATTCCCTAGCTATAATTGTGTATAACGCGAGCCATAAGTGCAACGTATAACTTGACAACATATGTTATTTTGAAAATAACAGGTAATTGTCTGTATGGGCGGATTTTTAGCGCACTGTATATAAAGCAATGATAGTTTGTGAGAATAAAACGCAAGCACTTCAACTTAACTTATTTTATTAATATGAACACATCTACAACTAATGAGATCTTGACGGATACTGTTTTAAACCTAAACATTTAGCTGGGGGGGGGGGGGGGGGGGGGTCAGCATATAGTGCCCACCCGCATGGCCCCGAAGGGAAACATTCTTACAAATAATGGAGATTACTCAGTTGTGATTATCACATAACTTCTACTTTCTTGATAAACCTACAATAGTCGAATAGTCCAGGAGAATTTAATACTAATACTGTGCTAATGTAAAGATTTCGAAGTCGAAATTATTTAACGTGCTGAATCTATTTTTATTGCTTACCTTCAAGTTAATAAAATAATGCGTCTTCTTATGACTTAGTCTTCATTGAAAACTATCCAGTCTCATTAAACGTTAAAGAACGTAAAGTTTCCTTAAATCTTTTATTTAATACAACAATTTTCGAGCAATTCAAGATATTGTAATTGTAATTTCTAATTCAGGATTGCATATATTTTTAAATGCATTGTATATTATACGATGATTATTTATCAATCTAGTATACTTACTTACACTCCTTTATCTATCTACCTATCAAGGTGTAAGGTAGCAAGTTGAGTTGTCAGTAGAATGACTTTTGCCTGCTTATCTTCTTCCATTCATTTTCTTGTTGTGCTTCTATCTTCAGGTCTTTCCATTGTATTCCTCTTGCTGTGGTTGCCGTTCGGAATCTCTCATTCCATGTTCTGCTTGGTCTTCCTCTCTTGTTTTTTCCTGTGTATCTGGTTTCGGACACTCTTCTCCTATCCAGTCGTATTTTCTGAATCAACTTTTATATGGTCCAAATATTTAGATTTTTATATTTGTTTTCTTTCTTACTCTTTCTTTTAGTTTTGTCTCTAATTTTTCTTAAAAATCCCATTTGAGAAGCTGTGACTTTGCTTAAATGTTTTATTGTTAAGTTAATATCGGAATGCACGTCCTTTGACACTTACATGTTTATTTATTTTTGCATTTCCTGCTTACTGAAGAAAGTTACTTCTGTCGCATTGAAAAGTTCACCTGCAGCACTCGTTCTTTCACTGATTGTTTCCGCTTTGCTCATGCATACGCCTAGGTATTAAAACTATCGTCCTACCTTCTAGTGTTAAACAATGATTTGTCTTCTCTGCCAATTATCATTGTTTTGGCTATTTCTATACTAATATCGTAACCTGCAGACTATTACGACATGGATCCACTTAGAGTACTTGCGTTTCCAACCAAAGCCGAGAGATTTCAACTGTATCATATGTGTCTACATTGTTTTCAGCTGCTCTTCGAAATATTTTGCCTGTTCTTTTATTATCTCTTCTCCCTTTGTTAATATTTTTATTTGCATCATTATATCGTAACTGTTTCAAAGTTCCATAGAAAATTTACGATTTTCTTTTAAATCTCTCTTTTTGTTGTATCACATACTTCCTTTGCCGCTCATTTTATATTGCTTCTAAAATTTTTTTACTTTCCTCTATTCTTTTAATCTTCTCTTCTCTTTCCCAGTGATTTGTTTAGAGTTTTATATTATTTTTCCCCCCTTAAACTGTAGTGCTTTAATTTATGACCTATCTCTTATTTATTTGCGCTCTTCTTTTTTTCCACTATTATTTTCCGCTCAATTTTATTCGTCATAAGCAGCACGTAGTAGCCACTTCCTAGTTCTGCTTCCCCTGCAACGTTTACTTTTTTTATATATTACAATGAACACTTTTAAGGCCTCTAAAATTATGATAGCAATTAATAACATTTAAGCATTTCAAATATTATTCTACAAAATATTTTACAAAACTGCTAGTTTAATTTTTGCAAATTGTATGAATAGCATTGACTGAGTTAATAATTTGTAAAAACGGTATTAAAATAGTATTAGCCATGATAGAAATAATGGATAGCAATGTAAGATTAATGTAAAACAAAAGAAGGGCAAATCGAAACCAAGCTGTGAGGTGTGTTATTTTGGCTTCTCCACAAATAATCAATTTAAAACCTAATAAATATCCATTTTCCCAATTCAGTGTTTTATAATTAGTGCAGTGTCTTTTGGGTAGACTGTAGAGAGTTGCTTTGATTCGTTGCACCTTAACGGGAGTTTTAGAAAGTGTTGAGTAGTACGTCAATTGTTAGCTGTGTTCTTGTGGCAGTTTTTGGAACTGGTTCAAGGTTGGCATAGCCCTGGAAGCGGGTAGGAGGCAGCAATATTTGTGCTGAGCAGTGCGGAGCCCTAGAAACTAGGGCAAAGACGGAGTTGTAAGCAATTTTGTAGTGGTGCAAACTGAGGCCGCGTTCGAAAAGGTATCGAACTTAAACGAAGAGAAAGAAGAGCCCAGTCCGTCGTGGGACTTTCTGTGAGATCGTCTGTTGTCCTATTTTGTATTATAGAAGCTAAACAGGGTCAGAAAGTTATCCGAAAACTAGAATTTGATGAAAACTTTAAAGTGGCGTCGGTTTTTGCACATTTACGGAAGAAGCGTATCGTGAGTGTTTTCTTATGACGTTTGTTAAATCGCTAAGGCAACACACTCTCACGTAATCACTGATGTAATTTTTAATACAAAACCAACTTGTTTTGAAAAATTTAAGTTTGGGGCGGCATGTTTGTAAAGTTCTTCTCATCAGTTGAAATATCTAATTTTGTAGCAGCCCCATTCGATAAACAAGCGAAGGCTAAAGCTACCACTTAAGAAAACATGAAAACCGCAATAATTATCTTAATAGCAAATGTATTGCCTATAATTATACATTCAATCATATTTGCTAGGATGTAGAAACCCAACCTTTTGAGATGATAGAGTAGTTTATTTTAAAAGAAATATAAAATACAACACAAGTTATCAACACCGCTATTTGATTTTCTGAAGCTTCGGAAAGGTAGTCAACTGGTACTTTTTAGTGTTGAAAATTGAAGTTTGCTGGTACTTCGGTTAATTGCTAAAAATAAATTAATTATCCGTGTTCTAGTTAGTTTTTTTCGTGCTTTCGTAAATGACTTTCTTTGCATTTGTCATTATTTCCAACCTTCCCATTTAGACCTCACATTGTGATCACATTGCTATCTGTTGCATTCTGTACGATGATTATCGGTTGAACTTCAGAAAATATAAAAGGTTGAGTTAATGTTGATACACCAGGGGTATCGATATTCGGTTAGCCTAAAAGGTTCGCAGGAACAATTAATGGCAAATTCAAAAGAGTATGATTGTTAACTAATAGTTTCACCCAGTTGAATAATATAAAGTCTAACGTATTGCTTGTTTTGAATTTTTGATGAAAACATTCAAAAATTGTATTTTCGATAAACTGAGTATCGGTCTTCTCTTTAAGATACATGCATCTAATGTTTTTCAAACCTTTTAGCTATATTAAAGCTCAAGTAAAAAGCTATCCAGCAATCATAAATCTTCAGCTTCACTTTAGTTCTAATATGCTGAATTTTCTTCAATTGCCGCTAAAGCCCCAATTAATCACTCACTTTAGGATCTAATTAAACCCACGTGCCCAGCAACAAGGGTGACAGGTTGGAGTTGAAGGTTGCACTGGAAGGATAGCTACTGCCCGCATTTACGGACGGCCAGGTGAAAGGACGGTAAATTAAGGCCTTATTGGCAGCAGATTTTCCGTCTGCTTGGAGAGTAAAGCGATATTCAAATCTTACGAATCCCCATGTGAAAAAAGCCAATTTGCGCATTTTCTGAGCAAACGCGGTGGGTAGGTACGAAGACGGCAGAAAATTTGAAATTTAGATTTCCATAAGTTCGCATTGAATAGTGGAAATGAGGGAAATATTGGACCAGGTAGCGCATCAGCTTGTGCCGGATTAATACTTCATGTTGTTTATGGAATTTAAGCTCTGAAGTTTCACGTCAAGCAGTCGGTAGAGAGAATATCCATACAGCTACCTTTAACTAAATATGAAGCTCTAATCAAATACGAAACTGATATATATATAAGTGATATTTATGGAGCAGTTTGTAAGCAAACATTCTATCATTTTAGTAAACCCATTCGGCGTAGGGATTCCTACCCTATTAACAGACGGTTGTAATATTTCTTACAAATTTATATGAGAATTTATATTGATTCTATCTCAATATAAAAACGGACTTACCTTTACAATATAATACTTTAATTAATGAAGGCTTTATATTTTACAAGAAACGAATAACACGTTGACGTTTCTCATTATTTAAAAAATCTTTGACATTTTACACATGTCAAGCTGAAATTATTTATAACCACGATTAACCCAATTGAAGCAATGAGTCCCCTTTTTAATCAACTGAATAGTTGTGTTAATTTTAACTATCTTACTAACTTATTTATATTAGACAGCTATAATAAGCAGTATTATATAATATATTTAATTTTAGTAATCAATTTAGGTACCTTAAAAAATATCTCTCTTTAAGCGTTTCAACAACTTGACAATTATCTTGTTTGATCTGATATGTTAATAAGAAGCTTCAATAAAATTAACCTACAAAATAATTTCGAATTAGTTGATCCAAAATTCGTTGACAATTCTATTTTGTAATTATTTTCAACTTAAATAAAATAACTAAAAGCTAATTTCCAAATATAAATACTTAAAATGACCAAGTACTTGGTTTAACGTTGAATTTAGACAATAAATTCATCAACTAAATAAAACGCTACTAAATCTAATTACACAGTATTCTATAGTTATACCAAAACAAACTTGGTTAGATAACCCCCATTGAAAGTTTCATCATATATTAACTGCCTTTTCGTTGACTTTTCAGTGGTACCTGATTTTGATACTTGATCTCCCTTGCTGAACACCCCTTTGCTAGCGCACTCGTCCTAACTGAACCTAAGCCCAATGGACATTCGTGATACCACAGCAAAAATATTCGACATAACTTTGACTACTCATTGTACCGGGTGGCCATAAATATCTGAGATCCCGGTAGCCATGGAATTAGCTACTTATAAATGTTGGTTAGCATTATACATATTTCAATTATAATAAGTATTCGTATGAAATGTAATAAAATGCAAATAAGAGGAGGGGAATGTGCCCCAGATTCTGCAGTTTAGCCTACCACTCGATTATAAAAATCTCCCGTTCTAACTTCAATACCTATTGCAATCTGTAATAATTTTTGACAGATAGGAATTTTAGTTCTAATGGCATTAATGACATTTAGTGTAGTTGGATTCATCACTTTAATAAAGAGGTGTTGATTCCAAAGGTAATGTGATATCAGATATTTATGGCCACCCGGTATTATAAGTGAATATTCAATCTAACTCTTCGAAACTAAAGGTTCTGAATACAGTTACTCACGACGAAATTCAAGAGAGAAACTCTTTAGGGATTACTGAGCTGTAACCTCCAACAAAGCGGTGAACGAAGTCTTGGAGAACTGACGCATAGAAGAACCTATGAAAAGAATTTAACAAAAACGAAAGCGGATAAAAATCGAAATGATTTAAAGAGACGGCTATAAGCGCAAAATGGTACTACCACGTCAAATGGGTTCACTCCTAGTTGCAGAGATGATACAATCCTACAACGCAATTTAATTTTATGGTCTAGAAACTTCCGAGATGACTACTTATGACATCTTTCTACCGGAACCCGGAATATAATAGACCATTTCAAACAAACCGAATGTCAAAGTAATGGCGTCTAATTCAAAGCAACGTGTAGCACGAGGCACATAACCAGCACTCGTAAAAACTGCCGCGTTATAGAAACTAGCACTGAAGAATAAAATGGATTCAAAACCAACCATATAAACTTCCTCTTATGGCAAAAAGAACTGGACACAGTTGATTACATTATCGACATTAAATACGATTCCAGTAAAATTCCCCTTTTTCAAATGCACTTCATAGAAGCCTATTGCTTTATTAAGACATAAAAACATTGTTTTTGTAAAATCGTACTAAAATATGGTCATTTATGCATTAATTTGCGGGCGTAAATAGTGCCGTTTGCGCCCTAAGGCCTAAAAATAATTTGCGGGCGTAAATAATGCCTTTTGCGCCCTAAGGCCTAAAAAGCCAGCATCACATTGGCAACCAACAACAATTTGATTTTTGAGAACGAATCGTGCCATTTATTTTTCAAAGCTTTATGGTGGATTTTACAAAAAATCTTGTTTGCATTTCGGGCGTGAACGGCGATTTTGGCCCTTTGGCGTTTTATAATCCTTCGGCCCTTCGGGCCTCTGGCTTATAATTCCGCCGCAGGCCAAAATCGCCTCCTTCACGCCCTTAATACAAAAATAGCTATTTTCTACTCATGACATTGAAATCAGTCATTTTGACATTGATACCGGTGATTGAAATTTCATTTCAACCACTAGAGATTGAAATGCTCGGACTACCGGGATTTCAAACTGTTTGACATTCAATTGGTGACAAGAGAAATGTCACTTTATGTTTACTTTTTTCTAAAGTGCATTAATTTGTTAAAATGAGTGAAAATTCGTAGAAAAAATAGTATATGCAACTCGTGGCTGATAAAATTACAACGTCTCGAGTTACTTTTTTCAACTCGCTTCGCTCGTTGAAAAAAACCACTCTCAACGTTGAAATTTTATTTCAACCACTTGTCCCATAATATACTATTTTCTTCTTGTTAAAAAAACAATTTCGTTTTAGACCGCCTTGTCTTTGTAGATAAACGCCCAGTATTTTCTGGCTTAATGTGCGTTGCACGTTGTGCATTTGAACAAGGATCCGTGCGATAACTGTGAATTTTGGTGGCTCGTGTTCTGAGTACCTTGAGAACGAGGATACGTAGGCAGATTTGGCCTTGTTGCTGTTTCTCCACCCATATTGACTAATGTTTCGCAAAACATGCAGCTTGCATCATCAGAGTGAAAGTCGCACTGCAATGTGTAAGTCACATTAAACCATAACAAGAATAATTCCAGTAACTGCGAAAGCCTCAAACAATATATAACATTGTTTTTACTGATAAAATTTACCAATCGCAATAAAAAGTGCCCTTAACATTTTACTCAAGCTAGGTGCATAATACTGTTTTACTCTCTTTTTCTAAGCGATAAGGATTGGTTTTATAGTAAAAAGGCTCTGCTATTAACCACTTAACATTTTCCTCAGATGCCACTACTGGGTTGACAAATAGGGCCTGT